>JAHWFO010113004.1:2298477-2363613 GCA_023313115.1 Rhysida immarginata | reverse complement strand
GGCGCTGCAGGCGTTTTTGGGCCGATTGTACATGCAGCGCCACTTTTCAATAGAGTTCCCGGCCGGGAGCTAGAAACTTTAGCTTCATTTTAACAATGGAGCTCGATGACCATGAATATCTATAGACCGTGGTTCAAACAACAAATGCCAGATCGCATCAAAGCTGTCATAAAGGCTAAGGGAGGTGCCACAAAATATTGAATTTTATTTTGTTATCATTATTTCTCGTTTTATTTTACTTGTTCTAATAATTTTTTCCAGAGTTAGGAATGTTCGAATAATTTTTAGTTCAAGCAATGTTGTGTTATATTTTTTCACAGTTTAAATTTTATTTTAATAATGTAATTTTGGCATGTGTTTAATGAATATTTGTATAATTTTTATTTTGATGTAATACTGATACTAAAAAAAAGTATCAAAGATTATGAATTCAGTTTTGCATGTTGTGTTCGAATAATTTTTGGCAGGGTTTGTATAAACCTAAAACAATGTGTTAATAATCAGATTACATGCTTAATATTTCCATATCTTCGAAAGACTAGTTCAGAACTCCAATGTACAGTCAACCAAAGGAAATAATCCACACGAATTTATTATTTAATATTACATTTCATACTAATGTGTTGTTTTAATAGCTTTTTTAATTATAATTATTTAAATTTAACAATCTTAATAATGTTAACTCTAAATGTAATACTAAATTATTAAAAATAAATTAATATTGAAACGGTAAAACTTAGAGTTAAATTCAAGTGTGGATTATTTCCCTTTGATGACTGTACAAACACCCAAATGTTACGTAACAAGTAATGTGTCCCAAGAGAGCGACGACACCAAGTAGGCGACGACGCTGATTAGTGCGATACCAGAGTTCCGACTCATGGCGCTGCCAAAAGCAAGGCGGAATTTGGCTAAAATACCTACTGTAGATGCAACGTGTAAGGTGCGTTGCAAAAGTTTGTATAGTAGGGAAATTTAATGTACTGCTACTTTAATATAGCAATTGATTTCTAAGATTATAATCACTTAAAACTACATTAGATAGTATGTATTAAAATGAATTATTTCACACTCTAAAGCATTTCCTTTTTCGACCGCATTAAACCCAAACAATTTTTTGGAAAAAACTATGTTGCGAATTAGTGAAAACTTAGATAATGTTTTTTGAAAATCAAAAAAATCAGGTGAAATATTGACTGAATACATTCTTATTTACAAGTAGTATCTCCGGTATTCCAATGTATCAGTTTCATTGAAATCACCGAATTTATCTGTTTTTTGATACTTTGCCACCATGTCATCGAATAAACAGTTTTCACCAGAGGAAGTCACTAAGATTTGCACGCTGAAAGCAGAAGGAAGAGCTATACATGACATTGCAAAGAAACAAATCCTTCTATTTCAGGAATTTACAAAATTCTAGCCAAGAAAACCGATTAACATGCAAAACATGCAAAACACTGATGGGGTGGCCTGATGGGCTTTCACTGAACACAACCTCTGTGAAGTTAAGCTACATCAGGCACGGCTAGTCACTGGATGGGCGACCATCAGTGATAGACTATCTTCACCCCCCGGCTGCTGCGACCATCATATAGCAGTCGTGAATCCAAGTCTATCCAGGGACCCAACTCGTCGGCCTCTGGCCATACAGGCCCTGGATGGACGTATTGGATCCCAATTCGTAAAAAAAAACAAAAAAAAAATAAACAAACTAAGATTTGGAAGGCCAAAGCTGACAAATCGAGATCACAGACAAATTCTCCGATTGGCATCCAACCCATCTGTGTCAGCGCGAAAATTGTTCACCATTATGGACTTAAGTGTATCACGACTCACTGTGTACAGGCCGTCATGACCCAACCTTCATTTCTCAAAAAATGGCAAAGAAACTTCCAACTGACAGAGTCCAACATTAAAGCTCAATTGCAGTGGGCTCAAGAACACATATCCTGGAAAGATGAGTGATTCTCAGTGTTGCTTTCTGACGAAAAAAAGTGAAACCTCGACAGCCCAAACAGCAATGCTTATTATTGGCACGATCTGCGCAAAGAAGAAAGGTAGTTCTTCAGCAGGCAACATGGTGGTGGCCTGTTTTGCATACAAGGGCACGACAAGTTTGGCATTTATTTCTGGACGACAAACTTTCGAAGATACCAGAGAACACTGGAAGCTCATCTTCCATTTGCAGAGATTCTAGCTGGACCTGAGTGGGTATTTCAGCCATGATTATGAAACAATGCACTTTTCCAGTTCAACAAACAACAACCTGCTATAAAAATTATAAAATGGCCATCATGGGGGATTTTATCAAAACAAGTTTATTTTGTTCAAGGTAAAATTGGACGGTCAGTGACCTACAGTCCCAAGTTGAACAGTATTGGTATACCATATACAGTTCCAAATTATACATAATTCGGACCCTGGATTGATGCAGAACTTAATTACTTCAATGGACCATCTGTTTGTAGCTTTGATTTACGACTTATTAACATTTTAAGGAAAATGTGCTCCTATGTATAGCATATTGTTTTCAATCTTATACTGTTATTCTACAAACTTTTGTAACGCACCTTATTTGGCTGTAGGAATACATAAGTTTTAATGCTTTTTAAAAACCTTCAGAATTTGGACTTTTGGCCAGCTTTTATCTGTAAATACTCATCTGTGCGACGGTTGGATACTTTGGGTATCGCTCCTTTCGAGAAATCAATTGACTGCTTCGTTATTTCGATTGTGGCTCCAACTAGACCAGGACCAAGTCCCTTTTCGAAGCCAGTCAGCCCCCCCCCCCCCCCATACTGATCATTTTTCTGACTAGACTCAACCAACTCCTTTTTAAATAACTAGACGCTTGAATCACATGACCTCAAACTATTTTGCATAAAAACGGATTAAAATACATTGCCTGAGTGTATGCTATCCTGTTAACATCTCGTTATTGTATTTATAAAAGCAATAATCACAATAAGGAGAGATGAAAAAAAAACGAGAGAGAGAGAGACTGAAAGAGAGAGAGAAGCGAGCAATAGCAATTTCTTTCCTTCATTCTTTCTTCTTTAATTCTTATAAGCGATAAGCAAAAGGGGGCGATCGCCGCCGTCCCGTTCGGGCGCTTCGGCTGCTGGTGTGGAAGGATAAACCCGTTATTTATGGGGGGGAGCCTGTGAGCAAAGGGAGGGAGGTTGGCGAGAGGAGAAGGCAGCTTAGACATTAGAGCCGCGACCCTGACAGTGACTTACACGACCACAAATTCTGTCCAAGGCGCTCCTGTTGCAGATAACCATCTCTCTCTCTTCCTTTGCAACAACAACTACAACAAGAGGAGGAAGAAGAAGAGTCTGAAACTAGCATGGAGAAAGAGAGACAGAGAGAGAGAGGAGGGGGGGGGGGCAAAAGGAACAGAGAACGAGTGCGGTGCTGCCACCGGTCGGCCGAACGGCCAAACATACATACGCACACCACTCTCTCGCCTCCACTTGATTAATAGCGGCGGAGAAATAATCACTTTTGGTTTGTAAATTATACTTGGCTCCTCTCCCCCACCCTGCTGCAGTATACAAATAAATGGGAGGAAATCTTCGCCAATTCAACAAACGCTACCGACTCCTTATCGTCTTTTGGAAATAGCGTTGAGATTTTCAATGAAGTTTAATTTTTAAATTAAAAAAATAGAACAGAAAGTGAACTCTTCCGGATAGGTTAATAAAATACTTCTTGCTCGTAATCGCTTCAATATGAACTGGGATAATCAAAAGAATCCTGGGCCGCGGGTTCAAATCTCAGCAAATGTAAGATCCGCATGTTTATTCTTTCATCTATGAGGTCCGATTAGCACATAGACACTTAATAATATCAAACACAGACTCAACATTGTCGATACGGAAATTAGAGCATTCAAAGCTTATCACTGTCATTCTACGGACGTAGTACTCTTTCCTCTCTTTATCTTATCCCATTCAGGAAAACGATCACGTCTGCCGGTTGGTCAACGTGCTTCACCGTTGACAATACGAAATGAGAACAACGCAAAGCAGCAAAAGAAGAGCAAGCAAGAAAACTAATTTTCCTCCAATGATCATTGAATAGTCAATCAAATAAAACACAATATTTTTGGCCAACCACTAATTAAGAGTGGTGGCCAGTTTTCATTTCCCCAGCTCAAAAAGAATTCTCATCGAAGATATTAACTTAAAAACAGAGCCTCATGATTAGAGAACTTATGTGGAAATTTTGAGGGGAAAAAAATCCCTCTGTACGTATGCGATCAATTTTGTGCAGCTAACTCTTCGGAAATGGCAAAATAGCAGAACCAAACTGTACCTTGATGACTTTTTAGGGCACTTAGTTAAGTCTTTTTAGAGATATTAATTTTTTCTTAAAAATGAAGAAATGGTTATAGCGTTCATTCCAGCGAAGCAAAGTCAATAAATTCGACATGGGACCCTCCCATTGGTTTGAAAACTTTTGTGAATATATTGTTTGAATGTGTTGAGACGTTTTAGAGTAACTATTAAACCCATGCCCAAAGATTTTTTTATCTTTTTCAAAATTATTAAAGACAGGCCCATATCCATCGAAATAACAAACTCTGAATTAAATCTCTATTAAAATTTAATTGAAATTTGACATTTGACACTGCAAAATTAGTCTTAGGCGTTTGCAAGGAGAATTAATGTTAAGTCAGACTGGAAGGGATTGGGAGAATGTACCATTCATTTTTATTGTTGTCGTTGAAAATGAATCTTAAAATTTCAAGGTATAAAAACTAAAAAAATTTAATTATAAAATTTTATTTTAAAAATTACAAAATTTAAAAAATAAAATTAAAAACAACTTAATTTTAATTTATTTAGAAAAAAATAGTTTCAAAATACAATAATGTCTTAATAAAAATTTTCCATGGACAAATTTTATTGCCGTTGTGCAATTAAAAAACCTCAACAACAAAGACAACTAATAACTCAATGTTGTTCCAAATATTGCGACACAACCTCGAAATGCAAAGAATTTTAAATCGATTTATAGTAAAATTTATATTTTGATTTATAATAAATTCAAAACTTTACTCTTAAAGAGAAAAACTTCCCTAAAATTAATTTTCTATTAAAAAAAAAATCCTTTCTTTACACAAAATTCATTTATCAAGGATTCTTTTTCTTTCAAATATTATCAAAAATTCTGTTTCTAAAATTTTACGATAATCAGGAATAATTTTACGAAATCTTTTTGCTAGGCACCCTATCATTCCTAAACGTTTTTATAATTTCACTTTCATATGTTTCATCCTATTACATTTTTCTCGCCGCCCCCTTATTATTTCCTATTTGTCCTCCGTCCTGTCCTATCCCAACAGTTCGTCTAATTAATCTCATTTGTTCTCTTCTTTTTTTTTCAGCCAATACCGTCTTACTATTCCCCATGCAAACTTTTATATAAACCCGTCCGTTAGTACAACTTTCATAACTTCAGGATAATTCTCTAATATTCTATTTGCTTTTAGAGAATTATCCT
Source organism: Rhysida immarginata (assembly GCA_023313115.1). Taxonomy (NCBI): domain Eukaryota; kingdom Metazoa; phylum Arthropoda; class Chilopoda; order Scolopendromorpha; family Scolopendridae; genus Rhysida; species Rhysida immarginata. The sequence goes on along the minus strand of JAHWFO010113004.1, from coordinate 2,358,099 downwards.
TTTTTGCTTTGATAAAGGATAGGCTCTATCCGAAACGTCAGCTTTTTATTTGGATTTAGATTAATTATTTTTGTTTATTATACCTTATTTTTTATCTAATTTGTATTTTTAATTAATATTTATTATTTATTTGTTTCTAAAATTAAAATTAATAATAATAATAATAATAATAATAATAATAATAATAATAATAATTGGCTTCCGGACTTGATCCGAGTTTGGCTTCTCCAAACAATGATAATAATAATAATAAATAATAACAATTCTTCTATCCTCAACTTGCTTTAATTTAAATTTTATTGCTGTTGAGAACTCAATGAGAAGGAATTAACCGAAGTAATTTTATCCTCAACTATCCGCAATTGAGTTGAAGTGCCATAGTTGAAGGATAAACATTGTCGTAAGCCCATAAAGTCGTAGCTTCAGCAAATAAGGGAGACAATCTAGTTATCACAAAAATTCGGATATCACTAAAGTTTCAGAATAAATTAAAATAATAAAAAAACTTTTAAAATTGATTTTTTAATGTTTCAATTTTTATGCAATTAGCGGCGCACTAGAGTAAAACGTTCAACTCGATACGGGGCGTTATGGTGGTTTTTAATTGGTTTCAATATGGCACAAAAAATCTGACATAATCAAGGATCAGGTGGCTTAATTTGAAATTTCCATTATTTTTACAACAATGTTAAAAGCATCGTTATTGAAATTCACGAAGTTATAATAGGCGGACATGCCCGTCTAATCGGTAACATGGCCTTTCTATTAGGCTCGAAGGATCAAGATGATTAAATTTGACCATCTTCCCAAATTGATAGCACATGTATGCTTGTTATAAATTTTACTTACTTTTTAATGCTCTATCCGAATCTGAAATCAAAATCAGAAACTTCGAAAAACAATTGCGACGGAACGACCGGCTTCGAGAATGCAGTAACGATGCTTTTAATTAACATCGTTCTGACAATGAGGTGCCAGTGATTCTCAACCGGTTTAAAATTTTAATTTGGTGCCAAAAAATGTAAAATCTTTTCTTTATAGTGGCATATTTTTTTTAAAATCAAGAATTTACAGGCATAAACAGATCAAAAAAATTATTATGACAAAAACGCGTTCTCGGCTATATAGGAAAAGGACGAGGCCAGAAACGGCGCCAAAAACTCTTTTTTTTTAGAAACATTGTACAAATATTTTCAAGTCATTTTGTGCGAGATTACTTTTTACATTTTACTTGGATAGAGCCTACACGTATAAAAACTTGAAATTAAACATCTATAAAAGCATCTCTATATAAAAATCCTTTCTCCTTTTAATGCTCACAAGATTACAGACAACAAACTATTCAACAGTTTGAGCGTTTAAATTTTTTTGTGATTTTTTTAAAGTTTATTTTTATAAGTCAACTCGTAACGTTGACGTAGATCATTTGGACAGACAAATTTCTATTTCTTTTTAAATTTAATCTCAGAAGTAACACAGATGTTCTGGTTGATGCTGAGGAGAGTATTCTTTTATTTTCAGAACACAGCGATTTCACTACGCAGAACAAAATATTTTAAATTATTCTCCCACCATGTTAATTAGCGACCAACTAAACCCATTTTAAGCACTTTCACTATTTTTCTTTCATACATGCTTCTTCCAGTAAAGAATAACGTTCCCCATCGCGAATATTAATAAATAACCAAAATTAACGTTCATTGACCAACTTCTATAATCTCGAAAAAGTAAACAAACAAAATAAATCCTCAATAACAATAAAGAACAGTGTGCCTTTCAATCCCATTCTCTAGCAAAGCCTGCATTACAAGCGCGCGACAATTTTACTAATGAAGTCAGCGAAAACCTAATAAACAACACCCATCCTTTAAAAAGAGAGTTTCTGCTACGTCAAGTCAACTGGAATAACTGGATAAGAGAGATAGAAAGAGAGAAAGAGAGGGACCAAGCGGTCGGTGTATGAAACGCACACACACACACACAAGCGAGCGACGGCAACCATTTGACTGGTGGAGAGTCTCCGATGAGTAATTAATGTTGGTCTCTGCCCGTAATAAATGTGCCATGCGCACGGGGTGACAGGTGCAGGGCCCCCAAATTACAGGTTGCCCGATTTGATTTACACTGCTTTATATTAAAAATCCAGATTTATTCTTCTTTTTCCCCCGTTTGCTGCTTCTCCTCCTCCAACTACCCTCCCCTCCCATGGCCATCACCACCACCATCATCATCATCATCACGTGGGCTTCTCTACAGTGGACCCAAAACTTTCCTCGTCCATTTTTCCCCAGCTAGTTCTCCATTCCAATCTCACACTCCCCCCTCCTTCTTGCAACTTTTTTTTTCCTTTACAGACGCAGTCCATTCATTCATCTCGCCTCCCTCTCTATCCATCCATCCATCCGTCGCTCCAGAGGCCCCTCCGAGAAAGACATATCCGGTTCGGCATGTTTTCTTGAGAGTGAAATTAACACCCAATTCCGATGTTTGGTCAGCAGCTAACAATATTTGAATGTCTTTACTATTGAAAATACGCTATCCCACATGACCACAATTTGAGCACCGTACGATCAACAAACAAAGCTACTAAATGACGGCCATTATGATTAAAAAAAAAATTATTATAAGCTTCATGCATAAACTCTGTATGGTTCAGAATATTTCTTCACATCAAGTCTCCGATACTAAATCACACGATGACATGAAAAACAGGAATCGGCGAGCAGCAGCGCGGAGTTCAAACCCGCGACCCCGCGTAAGCCCCTTCCGTGCAAGCAACATTCCGACAAAAACAGACAAAGCAACTCCACTGCCATGGATCGAGGCAGCTGTTACACATTGGGAGTGTCCTATGATTTATGGTCGAATAAACTTAATATATGTGTACGTATTAATCGGAATGGCACTTCGTAGAGCGGCGTTGCGTTTAGGTGGAGTCGAATTTTTAATCGTCAGGTGGCGCCCTCTCTGGAACGAAGACATTTCCCCCCTAAACAATTCAAGTGCAGAATATTAACAAAAAAAATCCTACAACAAGTCGCACATGTATAAAAAAAAACGAGCATGCGTAACGATATTGCCATTCCATGTGGGTAGAGCTTCACACAAAATCGGAAGAAACCATTTGAATTTCAAATTTACCACGCTCCACTCCCTTAACATGATACATGGTGACCCTTAAAAAAAGAGAATTTATAAAACGAATTTAACGCATTTGAAGAGGCTATTAGGAAAACTGTTAAAAATAAATTTTTGTGCGTCACCATAACAACGTCATCCAAATACGTGAAGCACATTGAAATGCGTGATCGCCTCACACACGATTTTCTTATAGCATCATGGCCTTAATTTTCCTGTTTTTGGAAAAACAACACGATTGGCTTAATTAATATCACAGCATTATGAGTCTACTCTTAACCTTTATAGACACAATAAACGTCTACTTATTTAAGTGAGTTCAAAGATTAGGCTTCAACAGACGAAAACGCTGCCTTTTCATATTAATCTTTCACTTATAAGGTAGGAAAAGAAGCTTAGCATTTTCCATATTTCTAACACTAAAAGTAGAGAATTTTTTGACGCGGTTCATACGTCCACTCTCCCATTTCTGCATATCGTTTTTTTTTGTTATTCAAATTATTGGCGACCATCATCCAAAAGTGGTGGTCTATGCCTTCGGCCACCCCAACCCAAAAAAGAATTCGTGATTCGAAAAAATATGTCGAAATTTTGCACACAAAAAAACCGTTCTCCATTTGTATGTATGTGATCAAATTTTGTGCAGCTAGTTCCAAAACGGCAAACAGCAGAACCAAATTTAAAATGGGGAGGGGGGGGGGGGACTGTACTTTGACGTATTTTTCATGATAATTGCTTAGGCCTTTTAATAAACTAACTTTTTTTCCTGAAAATAAAGAAATGGCTGTATTATTCATACAACCGAACAAAAATAAAAAAATTCGACATATATAGATTTCTCTCTTGAGACAAATTTTGTAAATAAATTGTTTGGCCGTGAAGAGCATTTAGGAGTTATTAAGGTTTTACCCCCCCCCCCCCCCCTCCGCTCAATTTTTTTTTTCCACTGAAACTGACTGTAAAACTTATGATTCCCGAAGATATGAAATTTCGCGAAATACTCTGTCAACCTTAGACAACGTTATATCAAAAACTTTAATTTTAACTCTTAGTTCAACTTTAGATAACAAAGTAACTGATCCTTTTTCATTGAACAACACTTTCGTCCTAATAGTCATTAACTTATTAAATTAACCAACAGATCTCTCATATTGATAGCTGCTTGACTGACCCTGTTTATATATTATTTAATAATTACAATAATCAAGACCTTCACTCTTGTAACTTTATTGATATTTTTATGTAACATTTAATCTAATATTTGAATATTTTAACCTCTTATTTGGTTCTTGATACTTTAATTTGCAATGTTGTATCACTGCACAAACCATTAATCATCAATTATCGTGGTTCACATTTCTCTGATTTATGTATTTATTTATTTATTTATTTAATATCATTATGTTTTATTAACCTTTGTAATCTCTCATGGGATCTGCCTGTATAGGGACACTATCTGCACAATGTGGCTAGTGGTGTTAAATAAATAAATAAATAATTTATTCAACTTTTACAAATAGACTCTCATTGAGAAGAAATATTTTTGGTTAAAAATGATGGTTTTGAAGAACCTTTTGAGATATATAAGGGTTTTTATATTTATAAAATTATTAAAAATTTGTTCATGTCCATCGAAAAAACACAACATGGAATCAAATCCCTATTAAACCATAATCAATATTTCACACTCCGAAATTAGGCGGAGGTGTAAAAGTACCAATTTTAGATCACAATGGGAGGCCTGTGCGAACATACCATTCCACTATTTTAATTTATTTTTGGATCGCCTATGATTCTAAATCCTGGTTTTTAAAAAATATGCTAGTAAAATAAAATTTTCCAATTTCGGCGCCAAATTCCTATTTAAAAAATTATTAAAAATTCCAATAACGTTCCCACCAATTTCTAACGTTTGAATCATTTTCATAACAAAGCTACCTCATCGTAGAATTTTTACCGAATTTTACAACAACAACAACAAGTCTCTCTCTCTTTCTCTTTTTGCCACGGTGGATGCTAACATCTTTGATCTTCCATACAAAGTTATTGTAATAATTTTTTTTTAACCGGTGCTTACCATGGGAGCGAGGCGATTATAGAAAACAACCTTATTATCACTGCTATAATGCAATTCAAGTATTGATATGTAGCGCGTTACCTGATAAAACTGAAATCTTTCGAATAATTGAAAGACAAATAATCTAAGTATTCAACAACCTATGACTAATCTCGGAATTAAAAAATGAAAATTGAACACAGGTTGATAAGACCCTAAAAAAAAAGCTAACGCTTCGGATAGAGTCTATCCTTTGTCAAAGCAAAGAGTGAAAGTGATTTGCTTTGACAAAGGATAGCCTCTATCCGAACGGTCAGCTTTTCTTCAGGATCTTATTACCCTGTGTTCAATTTTCATTTTATTCCAGGGTGCTTGTGTCTTGTCCTTCTTTTTCTCTATATCCGTCATTTATTCTCGAAATTGTATTTGATGAAACTTCATGCTCAGCAGTCATACTGATACCATTTAATGGTATTTTTGATAAGTAAACTAAGGAAAAATAAAACAATATAAAGAAGTGAAAGAGAAGGGGATTCCAATTTAAGATTATGCCACGTGTATCTGGCCCAATGACGCTTATCTTCACATTTAAAGGATGCTTACAACCTTATAACAAGCGTTCGAATTAAACAGATTTTCTTCTATTATCGACTTCTGCGTACAAAATTCCTCACCCACGTTATCAACTATAATAAAAAGGAAAAATTTATGGGGAAATGATTTGTGGTTCGAGTCATACAGCTGCGTTTGTTGATAAATGTTTTTTTGCCCCAGATATCTATTTGAAATAAATCAAACTATTTCTTCTATGCGCCGAAGAGATATCCTTCTAGCTCAATAGACGCATGGAATGAACTATCAAATAAATGCTAGAGATCAATTTGAAACTTGTAAATACTCCGACGTGTACTTAAGTGCTTTAAACGTAGACATTCTGTAGTCAAATGCAGACTATCTATCAGCTGCGCGTAGAACTTCGGAACTTTTTTCTTGTACGTAGCCGCTCTATTTTGAGTTTCCCTTAGAATATTTATACCTTTGGAATCCGAATTTAAACATAAGAAAATAAAACCATGAGACAAAGCACGCGGTTCCTGGTTCGAATCCAGATCGCAGTCCTCCCCCCCCCCATTCCCTATTTATTTCTATTTTTAAGCTATTCTATGAAAACTGCTAAAGGGAGATGTAGTTAGGATTGTTTTTAAGACGAGCCAAATTTGATTTACTCTTTAATAGTTGCCAAGGAAACGTTATGCCTCCAGTTGCATAATAACGAACACGTCCGCACCACATGTGAAGCCGCCTCTCATGGAAACTTCCATGGAATGTAGTGTCACCTTGCGTTGCAAACTCGATACTCTGATCACGTGATATGTGGCTGCATTTACTAGTGTGATTTTACATAATAGTCATTCCTCGCAAAAATAAAAAAATCATCCGAGATGTATACGCTCAAAGCTCAAAAATTAATTTCAACTACTTCACAGCGTTATGTAAGCAATGTGCGCATTTCCTTTTACGTTACAACAACTATTCTTTTCTCTTTAATGAAGATCTGCTGGTTAAACATTGACCTGTTGGTTGATTAATAGCCTCTTCTATAAAGATTTAATTTAATTATTTTTTATACATACTGCCTTAAGAGACGATGTTAGAATTTCAAAAATTAAAATCTATGGAGTCAACTCATGCTCATGATCACTCAAAATGACTCATCCAATGAGAAAAAAGCGTACCAGTCAACCATGCATTAACTAGGCCTACACCAAATGAAAGTAGAATTCTCCGAATTTTAGAAGGTCACCGTGAGGAAATCGCACTGTTGCTACGAATGTGGGAAGAATTCGTCTCGACATTGCTCCTTAAGAAAGAGAACGCTAAACCCTGCACAGTTGATCTTTTGGTTGATGTATATTTGTTATACATTCAAATCGGATAAATCATTCTAAACAATCCTTTATAATGAAAGAGCAACTGAAAACGTTTTTCCATCTGCAGACCTGCCAGCAGAAGAAGGTGGTATTGTTGCCTTAGTGGACTTTCATTCAGTGTGCTCTTCATTCATGGCTATGCAATGATTATTTTCCAAATAAGTTTTATAAACATCTTCAATCCCGAATGAAAATCGTTAAGGTGTCGAATGAGATGTCTATGAGGATCAATTCCGAAATGGAGGCTGCACCAATGTAAAATCTGAACGTTCAATTGTAAATCCTCCCTCATATTAGCAATTTCGTTTAGTAATTTAGCACAAGAAAAAGTCGCCAAGTAAGATTCACAATTCATTTATCTCTAGTGAGGCACTTGCATATCTCAAGTTGATACATTCTTGCATTATTTTTTAACGTAGCAGTAGGGAGATTCACGAGTCAAAAAACCCTGTCGGCAGAAGTTAGGCTGTGGTTTAACACAGCCGTTTCTGCATTATATAATCTGATTCGAATTGTTCACTACTTGAAGATAGATTTTCATCTTTGGAACAAGTGGAAAACCATGAGTTGTGCAAAAGATAAAGATGGAGTGCAAATAGGACTTACAAAATGAATTAACATAGAAAAAAGTTAATTAATAATTTATATCATCTCCAGTTCTTCAGAAAAAGGATTACAAGTGAAATGGCTGGCTTCTGTTATCGATAAGGTTTTAATTTTTAGATTTCACCGCTTCATGCCTCAACAGACAAGGCGACTATATTATAAAATTAGTGAAAGGATTAAACATATTTGTCCCTTGAGCTATGCACGTATTCTTATCAGCAGCAATCCAGACGAATTAGAAAGCGCAGGAACTCGCAAAAGGCAGTATATATGTGGGATTTAAAATGAATCTGAAGAAAACCAAAAGTACAACGAGTGTACAACAAAGAAAGAAATCACGAACAACGGCACTGAATTGGAATACGTATAAAGTTAATGTACCTCGGACATCTTTACGAGTGGAAATATTATGAACGAAATCATTCAGACGAATCAGAAATTTAGAATCTTTGGAGAAAAAAAAAGCTTAATCCTAAAAAGTAACATGCCCCTATGCCTGATAAGAAAGATTTTCGATCAGTGTGTATTACCCAGCCCTCACAAATGGAGTAGAAACATGGACATTAAACAGCAAGGCTATCCAATGACTACAAACCATCCAAAGAACCTTGTATGTTAGGTAAGAAAGACAAAATCTAACCACTCGGATACGAGAACAAACGAAAGTGTTCGGCATAATAGAGCGGGTACAACAACTCGAATGGCAATGGGTCGGACGCTTCGACAGAAGACAGGACAACAGATGGACTACAGCCATCCTCGACTGGTTCCCACGTAATATTAAAAGACTGCAAACAACGTCCTCATATCAGATGGAGAGACATCAGAAAACTTGTGGGCGTTTTTTGGAAAAATAAATCATAGGACAGAACACACTGGAAACGTTTGGAGGAGACCTACACCCAGCAGTGGATTGATAAGGGATTCAAATTCATGATGATATGCAAGTGTTTCAGGTAAATATAAACGTTTAAAAAAATAAACAAGTTAGAAACCTTACTTTCTGGATTCCCCTGGTGACTTCTAAACCAAAAAAAAAGAAGAGACAACAGACTGCCAGTGGAATATATGCTTTTTATGGGGCGACTTAATTCCTTACAGATTTGAAGTTGGACCAAGAAATTAGCGAACATCAAAGCCGCAGCAATAGAAGCTAACTAGCCTATCGTAAAAATTGCTTATATAGAAACGAAGACCGTTACTCTAATCTTAAATGCAAAGGAGAAAAGAAGGTAGCTTAAGATGAAGAATGAAATATGCAAATATTCGATAACACGCCCAGTCACGCTATAGACTCCACTACAGTCCTTACAAGTATGAAAAATAAACAACTAAGCATTTCATTTTCTCAATATAGAAGCTCAACTAAATTCCCGTTTCTATAACAGGAATTAATGCCCTTATCAGTTACCATGACAACATGTAACCTTATAATAAAGCGCCGAGACAACAGACCACAACAGTGCGAAGAAGGTTGTTAAAGGTATGACTTATGAATCTGTTTTTAAATATTCATTTCTATAACTCAAAGAGCTTCAAAACCTAGTGCTGGATTGTCGCATTATTTGTGGTTTCTAATTAAAACTTCATTTCACTCACTTTCTAAATAAGCAATAACTTATAACTGCATCAATTTTGTTGATTTGATCCCAGACTACATAAAAATATCCAAAGGGTAAAATCCATTCATCATTTAATGTTAAGCCCATTTCTCGATTTCGAGCACAGTTTATTAAATCTTAAATTACCAAAGTTGTTCGAGTCGGCTCAGAGCCGTTAGTTTACCTACGGACAGACAGATTAGAATCGAAGACTTTTTTTTTTTTTAATGAAAAGTTATAAAAAATGTTTATCTAGAATAATATAGTAGAATAGTATTGAAACTGCCAAGTTATTGCAGGCAGTTCCTACTGAAAAAATAAAATAAAAAAACACGAATGTTTTTATTTGTAGTAACGAATTTAACGAAAAAATTATAAAAAAAGTTGCCGTTAACGACTACTGTTAAAGATGTAACAGGAAACCTAGTACTGTAATTTCTCATTGTGTGAATCAAAAGATGAGTGTTCGTTTTCTTTTTCTTATCACAACGTCTTATCAAAAATACTCGGGTGGATTCTTATATACAACCCGAAAACAGTGATTGTGGGATCGCAAAATCGAAAATTTTCTTTCATTTTCTAAAGAAAAATTACTATTTAACATGTATCTACTAGACAGTTATTTCGACGTAACAAGCGAAAAAGAAACAACGTAAAGAGCAAGCGTTATATCAAAAATGAATTTTATCTATCAATAAACCTATCTTCAATATGCATAACGCAATCGTTTCTATCTCAAGGCTACAGATTATGTTTCATATCTTGTTTTCATTTGTGATTAACATTAGTATTTGATGTCGAAATATTTTACTATTTTCTTCTCTCCTTACTACTATTAATTACAGATATACAGATAATGGAGAAGCAATAAAGCAATTCTAAATTCTAAAAGTTTAATAACTGGTTGACGCATTTCGAAGTGAAATTTATCGACAAATAAGAAATAAAGGAAATAGACGAGATTACAAAATTTTACGTTTCACCTAAATGAACAAACATTCTTTCCCAAAGGATTCCATGTTCCGATTACTATTCATTTACTATGAACATCTCAATCCCCTGAGCAGTATGGATTCCTTGAGAAATAAAATTTACGGCTGTGTCAAAATTATCTTGACTACCTACGAAGAAGACACATGTTTTCAACGAACTTAAAAAAAGTTTTTTTCAACGTTTTTTCTAAAGTGCAGGACATATGGTCCATGAAATGAATGTGTCCATCTCTAATTACGAATATTGCATCCACATTTCTGTGGAACCAATAGTTCTCAAGATATCGGCTAAAAATGGAATTTTCGAAATATGCTATATCTCGAAAATAGTAAGTCATAGCAAAATGGAATCAAAGAAGTTTAACAGAACACACAAAATCAATCACTTTTTGTATTGACCACTGGTCAATATTCCGACGGATACTATCAAAAAATTATAACTACAGATAATAGGTATTCAATATCTCAATATATGACAGCTGATACCAACTTCACGTATGTAAGTACACATAGTAGACTCAAACAAAAGCTTAAATTTTTAAAAAGTATTCAAAAATGGACCAATGATTACGGAGATATAGCATATCATCCGGGTAATATTCACCCATTGTTCAATATATATATTATTCAATAAACATAACATTATATTGAAATACAATTTATCAACCATACTGTAACAATGATATGAAACAGGACATATGCAAAATACTATTTCCATGTGGTTTTTCGCTACTGAAACTAACGGACCCTAGATTTTTTTTAACTTCTAAAATCATACATCAATATTCATCCGTTTTTATTTTTTTTTCCACCGTTTATTCTCATGCACCCACTTATTGCCATTATTATATTATACATTATTCAATCATTCACAAACTTGTGCTTATTCGTACACATCCACTTAAAATTTCTCGGTCAAACATGTTCATACAAAATCTATATAATCCATATTCACTCCCCATTCATGCATGCTATCGAATAGATTTACCCATTCATATTTTCACATTTAAATTCCTCAGAACACTTTTAAGTTCGTTTTGGCAATGATAGCTTGCGCATTTTCATCTGTTTTTTTTTCCGAGTTCTTGCTTGAGCAAAGTTTTCTATGCAATTAGATGCAAAAGAACACCCAAGTCATGATCGAGATTAAACATCTCTTTAGGCGCTTTAACCTCCACATATACAGAAACGCCTTCAAAGTTATCAGGAAAGCGAATATTTACTTTTTTTTAAATTTAATTTACAAATTTAAAAATGTTTCAGTATATTCGACAGTCTTGACATTTACAGTCTTCGCTTTTGAATATCTTTATTCCTGCTGATGTGTGTAGGTTTTTTTGTTCTTCCCATATACACAAATATAATCACAATTCTGAATATTTTTAAAGAGAAACGCTCATTCCAGTGTTTTTAGAAGAAAAACAATAAAAATGACATTATTAATAAAAATGATATGAATGAAAATACGATAAAGCGTTTCTGAATATCAAACACTTTCGAAATACATCAAAAGCAAAAATAACTGAAATTTCAACAAATTAGGGCTTATATTGCTGGCAAAATTTAAACAGCCACCCATAAAAAATGACATAATGGATATTGAAATTCCACCCTCATTAATATGGAACGTTTTCACTCAAGCGGAAAATTTCCCTCACCTGTAATGAATAACGTTCTTTTATGTTTCGTAGTAGGAAGAGGACCCCCCCCCCCCAAATATTATATAATATTAATGGAAAAATTAAACATTGATTTTGCAACTTCTCAAAGGAATAACTGAAGCTTCCTACATCATAAATCTCTCTAACAATGTAAGAATAGCCATTGATAACAATTAAAATAGTTTTTGACATAAAAACCGGTTATGAATGAGTAATTCAAGTTTTCAAGTTTAAGAAAATCTTTTGTCCTGCAACTAAGGCTCTCTCGGAAAAATCCGACCGATACCGCACTCAACCAACGCCTCCTAAAGATAAGGCCTGAGCGCGAAAACGTCAGACATTGTTATATCATCATTCGAAGATGCGTTTAATCGCATTTCAGGGCTTATTATTATTGGTAGAAATGCGATTAAACGTATCTTCGGATGATGATGTAACAATGTATGACGTTTTCGCGCTCAGGCTTTATCTTTAGGAGGCGTTGACTCAACTGCACAAATCATGTGATATGTTCACGACTGCTAAATCTTGGTGTTACTGATTTTGTATAATATTAAAAAGTAACTGCTCTAAATAATAAATACCAGGCATATAAAATTATATCACGTGATTTGAACAGTTGTGTGTGGCTTTTGTCGAATTTTTTAGACACAGCGTATGTAAATTGAATCTGAAATCCATGCACTATTTAATATTTTAAATCTTCTACATAAACAGGTAAAAAGTTCATCAAATGACTGTTAGAATTTACTGCTTCCGTTTTTAGTTTTTCTTTTTTAACCAGATAAGCGGATTTCATTTAAATGAACAATGATTATTCGGAAAGGACTACAAAGGAAACTAGTGACTACAAAACTTAAAAATCGAAAGTGGAAATCCACCCATGTGCGTGCATGTTGGTGAAAAATCTTGAAAGTTTGGCAAAAAGTGTGCACGAAAGTGTAAATCCACCCATTTGGGTGCATTTCGGTGAAAATCATGAACAATGTTGAATAAATAACTTTCCATCAAGTTTACTTTAGTCATTTAATGTATAAAATCTAAGTAACTTATTAGGCCGAGTCTTTAATTCCGACTTAACGGTTTTCATAAATCTGAATAATTTAATACAGCCACTCCCCACAATATTACGGGAAATGGTTGTTTTTCATTAATTTTCTTTACCACAAGTCACTATCCATATTCAAAAGTAATTTCATATTTCTTCTCTTTCTACAAAAATTTAGTACTCACATTCACGAATGTACATTTCACAAATTTCACACATTTAATTTTATTTCTATAATGAGTACAAAATTTAATTTTGACTAAAAATTCTATGTCCTAAGTTACCTAATTTCTAAAAAAAAATCGAACTTGAATATCCAAGTCTTGATTATGAAGATGGAGAGCGATCATTCGTTTCTTCAACTGTGGCGTTTCTACGAACGTTCAGTATCGATATACAAAAAATAAATAAATAAATAAATAAACTGATTTTGAAGTACTAAGATGACGTTTTTGCCCATTAACGAAATTCTTAGAATTCTTCCTTAGAATGTCTATAAAGCGTTACCGATTGCGTTTTTAATGGTACGTTTTCTTTGAAGAGAAATAAATTTGTGGAGAATGCTGAACAGTTCCTAACAGAGGGCAATTTAACAGATCTACAGAGTAAGAAAAACACCATTATAAATTCGAATTATAATCGTACGTCTACGTAAATGACACTTTTAAAAAGAGGAAAACCCAATATTACTGCTTTTTCATTCATTTTGCTGATATCTGTCATAACTGTCTTGCAAGATCCTTTTAAAATTCCTCTTCCGATGTTGAAGAGTGGTGTTGCGCGATTCTAAATTTCTGCGTATGAGAAGATAAAACGTATCTGTACAAAAGGCGGCAATTTCATCAAGTTTTGAATGAAAATCTTCTAAGTTATTCTTTTCCCTTTATCATGCTAGGGAGAATAGAATGAGGGAGAACATATAATGTTCAGCAAATGTTCGTATACACTCATCGTATAGTTCTCAATTTGATGTAACTCGTCCAAATTCGCTCAAATGAGACGAATTTAGAAACTGATATGTATATGTGAGATTAAGTGCATTCTAAATGCAAAAATTGTGTGTGAACCTCCACATTTTAAATTTTCAACGTTGACTAGAAATTCAAAAAAGGTTGGTTACATACTTTATATTAAACCCAACCTCACTGACCACCGCCTGAACGAGGGATTAGCGCTCCGTCCATAGCGCCTGCTTCAGTGCCGACGTTTTCCACACAAGAAAAAGCAAAAATTCAATTAAACTTATAACCAAATTCCATAATATCTCAACACAAATAATTCGACTTTTAAGCGAATGTGACGAGCATTGGATTTTTATGGACATCAACTGCTTTAAGAAACGAATGAAGTAAACTGAAAGCAAAAATCGCTATGACACTCAAGAGCTTCTTAAAAGAGTTTCCGAATTTAAACCATCCGACATATAAAATGATTATCTATAAATAAGAAAATCAAAAAACTGAATAACAAATAGGTAAAAAAGCCAAACATGATCAATACAATTGACAGAATTACCGTCATGTGAAAAGCGTAATTAAAAGTAGCCCAGTTTCATTTTTGACACCTGGAAACAAAACGAATGTAGCAATCAACTTAACTGCGCCCGAGACTTAGGGCCAGTTCATTATCTATTTCTCAAGTGAGTCTTCCCGAGTCTTTAGCAACAATGGACTTATGTTGTTGAGATGAACACTTGGGTTACAACAATATTACTGCATTGTTGCTAAACGTTCAGTTGAGAAGTCTCAGCTGAGAAAGTAGATAATGAAATTGACCCTAAAAACTGTAGTTGTTTACTTTTAAAAAATACAGCAGAAACCTGTACAGGATGACGAACACCCACAAACATCCAGAAATGGAACGAAGGGAATACTAGAAAGCTTATTTAACTCAAAATAAGGACGAACCTTGCTAGCTTTGTAGAATAATCATTCCTGAACATAGTGATAATCTTTTTGCTCCTAGATGACCATCTGTTCTTAGAGAATTCAAGTAAAGGTTCAACGATTTGTTTACGTACAGCTCTTTACGGCAGCCAGTGTGGCAGCCGCCTACTACTGTTCTTGCAAAAGTTCAGACCCCGAAAAATAACTTCCCCGACCACTTTTAAAGAGTATGATTTTTTTTAATTATATAACTTTCTATTAAAGTCGCATATTTATAGCTAATCAGAAAAATAAGAAACTAAGCTTTCTCGAAAAAAGGGACTGATTCCATTTCAAGGTTTGATTAGTGGACCTAGTATCGATAATCGAAGAAATTTTGGAAATATCAATTAAAATGGAAACCAGATATGTCGACTAAATAAATATCGATATCGGAACACAGATCATCTCGGGCCTATTGATCAGATAGTATTATAGGGAGAATTGTTGCGGAATCAAATTGTTGCCTTATACGAATTGTGGAGCAAAGAAAACTGCAACTTTGATGGTAATTGAAACCAGGCCAAACCGATAGTAAGTTGCTCTTATAGCCGCTATAAAATTATAAAGCAAAGTCTTTAAAGAACTATAACGAACTGCTCCACTTAAACAAGCCTTAAACTTGGTTGGCTTGAAAACGACTGGCTATAATCTACAGACAAAAACAGCTGTCACTACATTTCCGGAGTCTTTCTCTACAACCCCGTTAAGATACATCAAAACTGCTAGATTACAGCTCGCAATCTCCCTTCGACAGAAAACGCTTTTTGTTTTGCACTCATCAGGACTTACCAGGCTACTTCAAGCGTTTGAAGCCAAAAAAAGCGCGTTGGAATCAAATTCATAATATCCCTTTAGTCTATATGGTTGGAACTATAGTAGTTCGACGAACCAAATATAGTTTTGTGTTTAGGCCTGTGATAAATGGTGGTTCACCAAAACGCGTCGGCCACTGAAATTTTTTTTTTTACCATATTGCTTATCCCAGAATATTTGCTTCGTCAAGCCCACTAACAAGCACCAAATCTTAAAAAGATTTTCTATCCGATCTTGCACTTCAGCTTGGAGGTCATTCGTTAAAATTCGCCATTTCTTATGTATAAATAAATTAAAAGTATATTATACAGCAGGCAGGTTTTCTTCGTCATTAAAGAATTTGTCATTAGCTTATTATTCACGAATTCTTCATCGCATGGACTTCAGCTCCAAAAGTTCCTAAAACATTTTGAGTCATCCTGGCGAATTTTTACACGCACAGACGCAAAACCAATTCCTTCCCATAAGCACCGCTTAATCTACAAATTTGTGTGTAAACAGCTCAAGAAACATGCCCCAGAAGCATCTCTGTTTTAATAAAAAAAACTCCAGAATTTGTTCGAGTTGAATGATTCAACTTTTTAATTACAAGTCAATGCTTCGAGGGTTATTCTGCATTATTTCGCTCTCCTGTTAATTTAGGCAAGGAAATGAAAACGATATGTTTCCGGAAAAAAAAATCCCATAAGAATATCCCACTTCCTCGAGTAAAATCTAATTTTATAAAGTGATGACGAATCGGAGGCGCAGCATAAATCCTCTTTTGGATACGCATGGCAATTAAAATTCACATTAAATGGGATTCAAGCAGGGAAATATAATTTATTTGGTGGGCTGAATATACATAAAATTACTAACTATCCCTGCATCAATAAAGAGCAATTTCTTATCAATAATTATCATTTTTCATCTCGCTTCCTATCTATTCCCCGCTCTCAAAACAGCCAATAGCATTCATGGTTTAATCTACAAATATTTCCAATTACCCTCTTTCATTACAAAAGAAGAAAAGTTGTCAACGCGAAGGGCTGAAACCGAAACTTTATTCGATGGCTAATTACTTCCGGAAAGGGAAAGAATATACAGCTCTTTCAAGTACAGATAAAGCAAAATTTATCTAAGCGTCATCGATATCGTGTTCTCATTTGCGACCAATACCTGCGCCTGCCGCTTTGTAATTTGAAAATAACCTAAGATAATAAATAAACTGACACGAATGATATATTAATGAGATATGGTACACACAGCTTTGTAATGGACGGTAAGCGTGGGATTTTTTAAAAATACATTAATTATTTTATGTGCACTAGGTAAAAGTTCAGAATAAAAGTTCCATACCCAGCAATTATTCTACGTAGATGGACAACAAACAAAATTTCATCCATAACAACGCCCTTTTTCATGAAATGCGACATATAGTAATAACATACTCAATCCGTACCATCTAACCTTAAAACAAGTGAAAAATGATACGAGCAATGAAGCTCAAGTGAGACTTTAATGAGCTAACATTGAGTTGCAAGCTCTATTTTAATAATTACAATTTTAGAATTATAAAATGAAGAAATATATTTTAAAATGTAATTAATTTAATCTTATTTTTACCTATTCAAAATTAAAAATTTAATAAGTCAAGATTTATAGATTTATTAATTATTCATTAATAAGTAGAAGTGACTCATAAATTTGGGAATATGCCTGGCGGTCGACAATTATCAGAAAACGAATGAGCACCATTTTGCTTTTTTTTTTGTTTCCAAAGGTGTAACTCGTATACCTGTACGATTAAAAAATCCGAATTGCTAAGTAGTAATGTTTGAATATTGTCGTCTACTGGTCTTCGATGGCGAACCATGTAAACAGCACTATAAAACGCATCCCTTCCTCATCGAAAGGAATTGAATTCTCTTCAACGAACACGCAGCGTCAAAAAACGTATTAGGCCTATAGGCTGTATTCCGAGGAAGAATGTTCATTACTATTTAAAGGAGAAAAAAAAGTCACTTGACAGTTCCAACTCGGTCTGAATTTGAATTTTCGGAAGAATTCTCAACTAATGCGACTGCGAAACACGAACTGCTTTATCAAACGATTGGAGCTCCTCATTCATGTCCCTAAGTTTGGTAAATTCAATTTTTTATACACATACCGGCCAATGGATTAGAAAACGCTGTGAAACCTATGTAAATATGTTTTAATTATTTCTTCTGCAAAATATGCGTCAGGCAAGTGCTTTGCTTAATTTAAGGAGGAGTTGGGTGAGTCTAATCATAGAACTTGCTCAGCAAGGGCTTCGAAAAAGAACTCACTTTGGTGATTGAACCAACAAAGCAAGGTGCAATATCCATAGTTTGAATAAACGATTCACAGTCTTAGCCAAAAAGTGGTTGCTGTAGCTCAAAAAAAACGATCAATCATGCGCGAACCCATGTACAAAGAAAATGGACATCCAATGTACAATATTTGCCAAATATTTTTAAGCAAGGCTGTTCTCGGCTATATCAGGCAGAACCATGCGCCGAGAATTGAAGCGGATCCAAATCGGAAGTCGCATACTTATATGAAAATCTCTGATTTCTACTAAGAACAGGTAAGTTTGTCTACAATGATGTCTGGAATGTCGAGAATGGACACGTGAAGATTGGAACATAGTTATGTGGTCTGACGAATCTCGATACACGTTGTTTTCTACAGAGGTTGGGCAGGAGATTTGGCGAGAGCCCCAAGAAGAAATGGATAAGCATGCCTTATCGAGACAACTCAAGGCGCTTGTGGTGGTGTCAAGGCATGGAGCTTCTTCTGCTGGTATTCATGAAAGATTGAGTGCGTTCCACGACCAACTGAACATTGTGTCCGATCAAATCCATCCTGCAATGCTGCATTTTTATCCTGCACATGACGGTTTCTTCGTGGACGACAATGACGAGCCCAGATCTCGACCCCACAAAGCATATTATTATTATTATTATTATTATTATTATTATTATTGATAGCATTCCAAAGGAACAATACAAATAAATAAGAAATAGGAGATCGAGATAAACGGGGATATAAAAGGTCATCATCCAAGAAATCTGCTAAGATAACTAAAGGAATGTTTGGCGAATGCCTGGCCTTCCATTGACGTACAAGTGCATCAACATCTTGTTTCTAATTCATTGTTTAGATTATGTATTTCGAAAATCAGACTGAACATGTTATGATAATTTAGAAGAATCACTAAGTCGTGTCGGTTTTTCTGGACAATCTTTACGGAAAAGGCGATTATGTTAGTAAATAACCGTATTAGAAGTATGATACTAATAATTAGTACTTCTTGAGAGACAGAAAAATAAAACAACAATAGAAGGAATCACGACATATAAAATTGCCCTCTTTAGTGTCTTAGTATATAACTGATAGAAAAGGAGCAAAAGTTCAATTTCTTGTTCAGTATCTAATAAATGATAATAAAACAAAAACGGAACTTTGCCCTTCGTTTCTTAATATATACTAAGCCACCAAAAGAAAGCAATTTTGCATATATAATCATTCCTTTTATTAATGTTTGTATTTTCCATTTTTACTTTCATGAGGTAATAATTATCATACTTCTAACAGGAAAGTATTCCAATTAAATTTATACATTGAAAACCTCCCTAGTTTTTATTATTACTTTAGTAAATTTGTTAAAACGATATTTAATAGACAGGATTTGAAACATTATCACTCGATTTACTAGGGCAACAGTCCGTTGTTATCGGAAAAGCTTCTATGAGGACAAATTTATTGTAAAATGACTTCGAAGGAATGATTTTCCACTTCACTTCTTCCACCTTTTACCCTAAAACACACTGCAATTCCTCATGGTTTCATCAAATGGCAATTTCTGCTATAGGAAGGGAGGACAGAAAACTTGCCAAATCAACCTCTGAGAAAATAAAAATTCTTCAAAAAGGGATCATAAATCTGCGGGGGAAGGGGGGGGGGGTATGGGAATTTTTTTTTTTAAAAAAGGTACATCTCACGCCAACGAAAAATATTTCTTAATATCCGATTGAAACGTTAAAGAATGTTGGAGGTGGGTTAAAAAGATCCCACTGTTCTCTAATAAACGCATGGGGCACCCACAGGAATTTTTAAAAATTAAAAAAATAGACCAACCAAACAAAGGGAAGAAGACTAAGGGGTAAAAAATTCATATTTAATAACTAAAAAAAAGCTTAAAAAAGGGCAAAGCGAGACAAAGGTGGTGGTTTTGAGGGGGAGAGATAGTTGGTTAGTTGTTGTTGGCTCGCTTGGCTGTTCGGTGTGTGTTGTGTTTGTGAGTGTGTGTGTGGGAAGGGCTTTATGCTCTTTGCGTGATCGTCGATTCGCCCAATTGGGAGAAATGGCGTGACAAGAGTCCATAGACACGGGGCGACCAGATTCGGAAAAAAAAGGGTTGGGAACATGATTGGGGGGTTTGTCAACCGGGTCCCAACACACAACCGTTGTTTAGGAGGAGAAATGGGCCAGCCACCAATGAGCGGCGGCGGCGACGACGACCCCGACCGGCCGACTTTAATAAACGCTCTTAATAGGCGCAATGAATATGCACAATCCCCTCTCCTCAGCAAAACGTAGCGGTTGGAGTCTCTTCGACACACACACACACACACTCACACACATACACACACACACACACACACACACACACATACACACACATACATACACAAAAGGGAGGGAGGGAGACGACAGTAATCACCGAAAAGAAAATTTTTTCCACATTTTTCCAGAAGCCAAAGGGAATGAAGAGGCAAAACCGTTCAATAGTCAACCACCGTCGTGATAGGGCGATGGGGTCGGCAAGGGAGGAGGCTGAGGAATTTCGAAGAATGAAGAGGAGGAGTAGGCCAAAAAGTGAACCAAAAATTTTCCACTTCATCCCCATTAGCACAATCATCTTTTCTCCTTTAAAAAAATGAGATTAACATTCGAATGGTCGTGCTTGAAATAGTTGAAAGATAAAAACTTGCTCGAATTCGCTTGGGGTTTATCCAATGTTCCCATCACTGCTATTACCGGCATTTAGCATGTTAATCAGAAAAAAAAATGAAAGCAAAAGAAGATAAATCTGGAGTTTTATGCAAATGAAAGCATTTAAACAAGTAAGACTAGAATTGTCAATGAGATCAGATTTCCATTCGAATCGATTTGCTGTTTGGTAAATTACACGTAATGACAGTTCTTTGGAAATTCGAGGACGGACCGGGTCACGAGAGAAGTCAGACACATTAAGTAAAGATGAACCCAAATGGACAACACAAAATAAAAATAAAAAGCGACTCGCTAATATCTATCGCTTTGGCATATCAGTGCATTCAAATGCACTTTCAGCTGTAAGCAAAACCCATTCGGTAGTAATACATTTCAAAAAGGGCAAACAGATTGAACAAAGTTAATATTTGACGACATTACAATAAAACATGAAAAACGCGTTTAAAATAAATCCAAAATAAAATAAAACACAAATACAGTTATTGGTAAACGCGTACATCCTTTAATGCCCGTTTAATGTGCAAGCGTATATACAACCCCTGAAAAAAGTTTGGAATATTCCTCAGCTGCACAGCTAAACTTTTTTTTCTATTTATCAGGAAAAAACACATCTATTTGATGGCGGTTAGGTTAGCCTATAAACAAATTTATTTCTTGTATATATCACTCCTATTCGAAGTGACTAATTTCTTGCCAGCTTTCCTTGATGGTGGTGATCAGCTCTGCTTTGCATGTTGGATTACGCTAGTTTAAATTTATTTCAGTTCCCACCAGCCATTCTCGATTGGATTGAAATCCGGACTATTAGTTGGCCAGTTCATTGCTGCAATATCTTTTTCAGCAAGCAGGTCTTTTATTTTTCTCGCACGATGGCATAAGGCATTATTATCTTGAAATATGAAGTCCTCATCTTCTGGAAACTGCTCTTCCAATGCTGAAACCAAGAAATTCTCAATAATCTCTTCTTAAACAGCGGCTGTGACAGTTGTGTTCACTGTGCATAACTTTCCAACACCTTTAGCCGACAGACAGCTCCAAATCATAATAATGAAAATGAGAAACTTGGGACTTTTTCCTTAAGCATTCAGAACTCAGTCTTTCAGAAGAACGTCTTCAAACGAAATGTCCCGCACTATCAGCTCCTTCGATGCAGATTCTGCTCTCATCACTGAATGTCGCCTTTTTCCATTGATCAATGGACCAGATCGAATGCTCACGGGCCCAAGATACTCTCCTGTTCCTCTGCAATGGAGTAATTGCTTGCTTCGTCTGCGCTTTCCGAAATAAATAGCCCTTCTCTCGAAGGCGATTCCTGAGTGTTCTGTCGGTTACTTTCACTCCGGAAGCTTTCCACAGGTTGCTCATAAGTCTTGATAAAGATTTTCTTTCTTTTTATAAATTGCCACCAATAGGGAGTCACTTCTTGTCGATGTCTTCCTAGGGCTGCCACTTTGGTTCATTCTGAACTTGGTGATAACTTTGGTAACTGTTCCCTGAGAACAGCCAATTCGGCTACTTCCGTTTGACTTTTTCCATCGTCCAATAAATGAATTGTGTGTACTTTCATATCCTCGTTGAGTTCCTTCGTTCCACCCATGATTGCGTTTTAAAAACTAGCTTCAAGAAATTCGACGATATGCAAACTGAATAAACCAATTTCGATTTTGTAAACCAGGTAAACAGTAGTCAACGTTTTCTTCTAACAAAAACTATCATTATTCCAAACTTTTTTCCAACAAACGTTAATATTCCAAATTTTTTCCAGGGTGGTCTCCCAGTTGGAATTTTTTTTTTAAATTCAAAAATAAATGTCAGATTCTTTTACCTATATCACTTCGAACAGAAGCGATATATACGAGAAATACATTTGTATATTTTGCACATCAAATAAGTGGGTTTTTTCTGATAAATAGAAAAATTTAGCTGTGCAGCTGAGGACTATTCCAAACTTTTTTTTCCAGGAATAGTATATCCCAAATTGCCGCCGTGAGGTCCAACCGGCTGTAGAAAGAACGCGTTTTGGAGACCTAGTGATAACATCTTAACACTGTTTACTACAAAAGAAACAAATAAATAACCGGAACAGGCTGTGGATACATTAGTTTGTCTGAATTGGAATTTCTTGTGAACAGAGTGGAGTCTTGATTTATCTCTCATTCTTAACAGTGTTTATATGACGGATAACAATTTCCTATTTCGCGTTTTTTCTCTTTCCAGTGATGATGTTTCAACACCCATAACGACCATTCAGAAGCAGGGTGTCCAAAACGGACTGATGTTTTTATAATGGAATAGCAGGGAAACTGTGGCAGTTAGTAAATGTGTTAGTTTACGAATTTGTTTTGGTACGTTTCCTTGAGTTTTGTGGTCTGATATTCTCGGACTGCGCCTTATGAAATTCTTAACGGCCTGCACGTTTGGTACCGTCATCGTCGGTCGCGGACGTCCATCGATGTCCGCCAACTCATCCGCAAACCTACCGGTTAGTGTAATTTTCTCGTACTAATGCTTTACTGTATTCCGCAAAATACAAATATCTTCAACAAAAGGAAACTTACCAAAAGAGCTTCCTGATCCCACACTTTACTCTCCTGCAAGAATATCTTAAACACATGTACCTGCCGCCGTTTACCTGCTATTGTATTTTAAAATCCGTCAGTCCTTTTTAGGACATCCTGTTTATGGTTACTTAAATGAGACTAAAACCCAAATTTTCAAAGGAGCAAATGACAAGAACCAACTTGGCGATACGCGTAACATTCTTGGCAGTATTTTTGATAGAGATTTGACTTTTAAGTATTTGTTTAATCGTCCAACTTAATCGCAAAAGATATTTTGTGAAGAGGTTGGAGTGAATCCCTGCCAAAAAAAGAATTATGTACATTATCAAATCTTTAAAATCCTCCACATAGTGCCATTATTTAATTGGAAAAGTTTGAACTTAAAATTTAATTGAACTTCCAAGTTTTTAACTGGAAAAGTGAGCCAAACTTTCCATTAATCGCATGGCATTAGCTCATCCAATTACTGCTCGATTACGAAGACTTGCACTTCTATTCGTCTACTGACATTGCCCAAAGAATGATATAGGGGACTAAGTGGTACTAAACATCCAGCATATTTTATTAAAAGTTGCTTACAAACACCTCCACCACTAACTAGAACTCAACAAAGATCGATAATCAATAACTTTGTGTGTGTTAGGTTTAAATAATGATATTATTTGTTTTTTTCTTCTCCATATCACACTTTACAGACCGGAATGATATTCCGTATCTCCTAAGAAATAGGATCATCTTCTGTCAATAGCGTAACTAACTGTGCTAACCATAAAGTAAAAAAAAAATTTAATTTCCTCCTGATAAAGAAAATTAATTTAAAAAAACTGTCAGATAGATACAGTCACAGAAAACCAGATCAAAAAACAAGTTTTTGTGTACATGATAATAAAATATGTGTACATTTGAAAAGATATTAAACAGACTACACAAAAGACGTTGTCCTGTTATTCAGTTAGGCCAAGGTCCCACTTGCGTAAACAGTTATTCCGTTCGTTATTTGTATTATGATCTTCATCTCAAAAAGTTTATCTGAACAAACTCCCACGGTTCACCAAGAATTGATGTAGGGAGGGGGGTCTAAGGCTCGACTCTCTCTCTCGATGGCATCCCAGATGTGCTCGATGGGAATGAGGTCAGGTGAGCTAGCTGGCCAGAGAAGCGAGGTCACGTCTGTGTGGGGTGTTCATCCAACCATCCGGATATAGTTCGGCAGCGATGGCAGGATGCATTGTCTTGTTGAAGCAGGAAGAGGTCTCCATCGGGATGTTGAATATGTGCAAACGGGAACACATGGTCGTCAAGGATGCCCCGGTAAGGTTCACCTGTGAGGGACGATGTCACGCGTACGAAGATGTCCCATTTCAGTCCACAAAAACAGTCCCCAGACGAGAATGCCACTTCAACCAGTTAGAAGAGTATTCTGCTGGCAAGAAGGGTCTATTCTTCCTGCCATCGGCATGTACAAACATGAATTTCGACTCATCATCCAGGCAACCTTTTCCCATATGGACCATGTTCTCGTGCCCATGCTACTCGTTGCACCCTATGATGTGCGGTCAGCAGAGGTACCCGCATGGGACGATGGATTCTGTACTCTAGAGCGAGGAGATGGTTCTGGATGGTGTAGCTATTTACACGATTCTGTGCACCAACGTTAAATTGCTGAGTGCACTGTGGCCCGTCTATTCGCCATTACGATGCTGATCCACACGCTATTGTCCAGTTGGCCCTTGCAGGGATGGTTTTACCGGCATCAACCTACTTACGGTATACCCGTGACATAGCGTCTTGTGAAAATCCCAGTCTTAAGGTTTGTTGTGTATGATCCAGACGGCGCGTGACTCTTATTCTTTAATATGAGTAAACAAATTGAAAGGTTCTAGCAGGCATTTCGACAGATATCAAACAAATAAATGAGAATGTGGCAACACTGGGTTTTCTGGCGAACAACTATACCCTGTCTCAAGTTTAGTTGAGAGTGACATCACAAATGAAGCCGTTACAGTTCGTCCGCATGAAGAAATAGTTTGAATAAACTTCTGTATAAGAAGTTCAAAATTTCTGTGAGCAGTCATATTTCATATTTTTCTCATCGATATAATAAAAATCGGTGGATAGAAAAGTCATTTGACGAAATTAAAAAAAAAGAAAAAAAAATTAACAGCGGAAGGATACGATGTTGTGTACTAGATCTGATAAGCGATGTTTTTCAGTGATGTCACTCAACAGGGTATGGTTACTCTTATCAAAAGGAACCGAGTTCTTTTCGAACGAGAACTCGGCGCCAAAATACGCCGGCGGTTACGTATTATAGATATTCAGAGGGAGAAATAGTTAATTAGTTTTTTATGGAAAAAAATGTCATTTGACGGCTTTAAAATCGGTTTAAACCTCAAATTGTAATATAAATGTCCTGTTGGAATATGCGCGCTCATAACGACAGACAACACGACGACTGACTTCACCGCCCACCCGGACATAGGTCATCGTTGTAAGGAGACAAAGGAGGGGTCAAGTGTCAAGGGTCAACACCCTCTGTATCTCCTCTTATATAAGGAAGTGCTACAAGGGTCAGGGATGCTCTCATTCATTCCTTCTCTGCCCCCACGCCGTATGGGTTTCATCACAGCAGCTTCCGTTATGAACTGATAATGAACTGAACTGTTATACACCGCCTAACAGCGGTTTGAGTCTACGGACCATATATTCATATCACATATCTATAAACATATAATGTATCCATTTAATATATAATAAAATGTTTCTAAGGTCCAGGCGTAGATTAGAGAAAGATTACACAGTCCAACGATTAAAAAAAAAACTTCTTGAATGAATCTGCCTTATTCTTAAGGTTTTTCGTCTGCAGAATCCGAATTTGCTTTTAGATTTTTTCCTATCACGTCACGATTCTAAGATATGCACATAGAGACTGCAATGTTAAAGTAATGAAGTAAAATTAAATTTTTCGTTACGGGTCGTTTCAAATGAAGCTTTCAAATTCACTTAATTTCAATCGCAGAACGATTGATTAAAAAACACGTCTTCAATTCAATATTCCCTATTTAAGAAAAAATTTTTATATTCTGAGAGCTAGAATTTAAGTCCTTTTCAAATTGTTTCTTTTATTTCACCAACTCGTAAGTGATGGTTATTTCGTTACACGTAATTTCCCCCCCATAAACTATCCTCTTCTGTTTTAACCCGAGGAAAGAACAATATCCTTCACAAAGGTCTCTATAAATGGTGAACTCTCTTCTAAAGCTAAATGGAAAATGAAGCGTTTCGATTGCGCCCAAAATGTAATTCCCATTCTTAACCCTCAAATCCAGAGGGCCAAAATGTCGGTTATTTTCCAATCAATAAGGAGGGGGACGCCTTCCTTGCGGGATTCTTCGGGGGGTTTCAGCCACCATCGCCGCCACCGCCTTCCCAACTGTGCCGTTCCATTCGCTCCCAGCAACAAAGATAAAGCAAACAATCCCTCCATAAACACACGATCATTGTAGAAATTCCTGTCTATTAACCAAACGCTCATTATCACAAATGCTCTAAACTGAAATTAAATCGTTTACATATTAATTAGTTTAGTTTTAATGGCAATGCAAATGGAATGAAAGAAATGAATAGTATCAGAGCGACCCACTTTTTACGGCCACTTTTCATGCTCAATGCTAATAAGTCGCACTTGCAAATATACTGAGTAGTGTGAAAATGAGCATGGACTTATATAAAGAACTGCAATCTAAGACTTGTATAAAGGACCTGGGAATGATTACGGCTATATACCAATGATCTCTTCCTTAAGAGAATCGTTCAGACTCTTGATTAATAAAAAGTCGAAGTTTAATTTCTTCACTTGTTAAAAAATAATTTTTCTATATTTCTAACACGTATAATTATACCTTTTTGAACCAATGTATAGGAATGCGGGATGGTCATGAAGTATCGGGTGTGTTTTAATAATGAATCTTAAAGAACTTATCCAACTTTTTTACACGCTGACATTCAGTTTATATCAAATCTTACAATAGCTCAAACAATTATTTTTTTTCTTCAGATATGCATAATAAACAAAACACTTGTAAGTTTGTTCCATTTGTGGCAATCACAATATCCAGTCGATGATCAGTTTCTCGCCATTTTATCTTCAGCATTCCGGACGCTCTTCTTCCAATGACTTCGGCAATTCGTTGTAATGACATACAATACATGATGAAAGAATTTAAAACTGTTGTGCTTAAAAAAAACAAAAAACACTGCTCTGCTCTGGTTCATTTACTATTCATCATTAAAACGCGCTTTATAATGAATGACCACCCTGCGTTATTTTAAAGTCTACGAAAAAGTCTGCGACTACCCACAATTGATTCAGTCAACCCTTCCATAACGCGGAATTCTCACAACGCTGTTTCCATATAATGCGAAACAAAAATTGCGGCAGCCCTCCTATAACGATACTCGACGATATTATGGCTGTCTATCCAATTGCGTCGCAAAACTGCCTCTATAACGCGGCCCATTTAATGCTTTACGAATTAAATTGATTTTTCTTTATTAATACCGAGATTCTTCTGAGGTAAGAATTAACCTGATTTCTATGTTCGTACTAATTCTGTGTTTCTTATGAAGCGTTTTCCTTATAACGCGGTATGAATGAGTCGCGTTATAGCAGGGTTGATGTACGAGGGTCAATCAAATGAAAACCGGAAATATTTTTTTACAGCCCCTTTATTACAGACAGCGTTGGAATAAGTACACTACTTTTTAATGTAGTCCCCCTGCTTTTCGATGCATTTCCGCCACCGAGTTGGGAGGGCATGGATACCTCGGTAAAAAAAAATCTCTTGGCTGCGCGTACAGCCACTCATGCACCGCCTGTTTCACCTCCTTGTCGGTCGCGAACTTGTGGCCACCTAAGGAGTCCTTTAATGAGCTAAAGATGTGGAAGTCGGAGGGCGCGAGGTCGGGAGAATAAGGAGGATGAGGGAGGCACTCCAGACGCCTAGTCCTGGATAGTCGCGACGGTCGCACGAGCTGCATGAGAACGCCTATTGAGAAGAGTCCGCGGCGCTTGGTGCGTATAGCAGGTTTCAGAAGGTCACGCATCAATTCACTATAGGTAGCACTGGTCACCGTATTGCCCTTATGTCATCGATGGTGACACGTCTATCCTGCAGAATCATCTCCTCCGTCGCTGCAATCGCCTCGGCTGTCACAAGACGATGTAACTGGCCTGGCCTCGGCGCGTCCGCCAAACCTGTTGTGCCGCTGCTGATTTCTTACACCATTCGTACACCCGAGTCTGCGATACACATGCAGCACCATACTGCGCCAACATGCGTCGATGGATTTCTATTGCTGTGTAGGAAACGGAGCACTTCACGCTGCTCTCCAACAGAGGGGCCGCCATATTGGAAACGCCGAGCGGTTTTCGATTTTCTACAGCGGTTTTCCGGTTTTCATTTGACAATGTACGAGGGTTGTTCAAGAATTTTTGCCCCCTGGACCGTAACTTTTTTATTTGTTAACCGATTTTCAAAATTCTTTTTGTATCTGATGCTTACATTTGTCCTCTATGTAATGCATCTTTCACCTCGTCGTCAGAACACAACTCATGTCCCTTAAGGTGCTCTTTCCTCTTTGGGAAGTGGTGAAAGTCGTAAGGTACGAAGTCTTTTATATTTGAACTGCAGTTTTTCTTCTTTGAACTGTAGATGCTGCAACGCCTCTGGTGTGTGGCGATCTTGTGCAGGCGGGCGTTATCGTGCTGCAGAAGAGGGCCCAAAGCTGCCATTCAATCCTGGTGTCGACAACAACCCTTGAATTCCTCTCCGACGGGTTCACCTGACTAGTCACGCGCTGGCGCAATGCGTGGAAAGGGATGGGGACTATGTCGAAAAGTGAATAGTGCATTACATAGAGGACAAATATAAGTATCAGATACAAAAAGAATTTTGAAAATCTGTTAACAAATAAAAAAGTTACGGACCAGGAGGCAAAAATTCTTGAACAACCCTCGTATCACTGTGTTCATACTTTCTGTATGCCAAACAAAGATTTATGATCTTCTTTCCCAATGGTCGTCTTAATCTGCAACAAATTAATTAGAGCAACTTTTTCCCCTTACAATGACTTGCCTCAATCACGAGTGAATTCAATCGCCTGAAGCTACCAACCTTGATTTCCATTAATAATCGTACTAAATTAAAAGAGTTTTATGAAGTTTATAGCAGACCCCCATTATGCAGCATTTAAAGTAAAAAATGGGTTGAATAGTTCTTCCGATGGCCGGAGGGTCCCGAAAATAAAAAAAGAATTAAAGCGCATAATATAATATTGGCTTTTACCATGTCCACTTCTTCCTTTCGTATTTTCAACATTCTTCGACACAGAAGGTTGAAATTCCGAATGCAGTTTACTATGGGCATGTTCTGCGTCATTATTTAGTTTGATCTCGATTGGCCCACTAGGATGAGAGTTAGAGGGGGTCCATCTGATCTACACAGATATGTAAAGAGTTAAATTCCATATAAAGATTCCTATAGGCAAGATCTACGTTACTATGAAATTAGTGCCAGATTGTGGGAGTAATGGTCACGAGATCTTTAGAAACTGTTAACGCTTTCAAAGGGCAACATATGAAAATGATGAGAAACGAAAGAAGACAGAGCTCTTTTCCATTTTCTAAATAGTACATTTGATAAAAAATGGGGGTTAAAATATGTATAAAAGGGATAAAATTAGATAACGAGGATAAAATATAGGTAGATATCCAATTTTATCTCCCCCCTCATTTCTTAAAACTTTTAAGAGGGCCAGTTTCAGTGCTCCTAATTTCCTATATCTTCCTTGAAATGATTAATTTGTTTAAATAATAATAATAAATTCCCATGTAATACTGCCAAACTGTGGAAGAGTCTACCACTCAATGTTAGAAACCTAGTCATAAATTGCAACGATCATATCATATTTCATAACGCCTCCATTATTTTAAACCTTTAATATTGTTTGAAGGTCCAAAAGAATTTTACCAAACAAGCCTGAAGATATTTTCTCTTATGTATTACTTTGAGTTTTCATCAGCATTCTGATCGTTTAGAAAGGAGGAATTGCTGATCTGTTTAACCTATCACTGGGCCTCCATGTTGACTACTTTAGCATATTTCACAGAGGCGAAGGGCTGGATACTCATGGTCCCTTGTTCGAATCCAGGTCACGGAATTTTACAGTGCTTTTGTTTAAATTATTCCCGCAGTGAGAAAAAGCAGTGGAGCATTACTTGCTTCTAATTTCAAATGCATTCGTTATAGGATAAATTTTTGAATACAAGTTACGCCTTGCTTTTGGACCTTCCGTTTTCTCTTGTTAAAATCTTTATCTTATATTGGAGCATTAACGCTTCTTCTTATTTAACGCTTCTTAATAGCCTAGATGTCAAACGTCTAAATATCTACACTGATTTAAAAAGGTAGTCTAAACTTTAACTTGCAGATTTTTATGCTCAGAAGTAGGGTCCGACGGAATATTCAGTTTTTCTTTCGGTTTTCTGTACTTTCGGCCAACTTTCGGTTTCGGCTGACAGTCGATTGTATCTTTCGGTACAAACCGAAAGTTTTGCACGTGTTTTCGTCTACACGATTACGTGCTCAAAACGTGTCGGAGACTGAGCAATAACACAAAATAACAGCTCTCCACCGTTAAATTGCGGCTACTACTAGCCTACTGATGTGACTAACTGAGTAAGTATCTACGTAAAATGTTAATACCTCTAACTAACCTCCAATTAGCAAATTTATGTTAGCAAAGATAGCTCTAAATTGTTCTGAGAAGGAAGAACCTGTTTGTTCAATCGTTGATTAGGCCTGTTTCATTCAGTCAATCACAGCTAAGACTTAAAACGTGTGACTAATAACTTATTCATAATATATTCTCAAACGTTATGAATATGAAGGCCATTTACTAGTAGGCAATATTTAGAGAAAAATAGTACAGAAAATTCCACGGCCCGGTCTCGAAACAGGGACCCCCGGGTATACGCCCTGACGCTCTAACCACTAAGTTACCGCGGACATGGATTCGCTCAGTGGAATCTTCTTTACTATTTTTTTCTATTTATTAATTAATATCGGAAGTAATGGCGTGCAAAAATCCTCCTATGACCATTTTCCAATTATTATAAGGCAATACTTTTTCAAAACTTTGTTTGAAAACTACCTGCGAAGCAACTCACGCTTGTGTTACTGTTTTTATGCATGTCAATCATAGTAACTAAACACTATACTAAATACAGTTCAGTTGCATTGAAAATAATTTTTAGTGAAATAAAAAATTCTAGGTAGGTTTGTTTGAAAGGTGAAAATATGTGCATTTTGCAGTTTTAATATATTTTCTATGCCATTCTAATTCTGTATAATCAATATTTATATCTCATCTCAGTATCTAAATAAGTTCGTTTTTTCGGCTTCGGTTTCGGTTTTTCGGCCGAAGGAAGTTAATAGCTAAAATTTCGGTTTCGGCTACGGCCGAAAGATAAAATACGCTTTCGGTCGGACCCTACTCAGAAGGCTAACAAGTAGCAAAAATACTCTAGGGAGATTTTCTTCTTACATTTCCTGGGAACATAACACGGAATCGCCACAAATTTCAGGTGATACAGCAATCTTGAAACTGCTGTAGAAATCGCACAAAAAGATAATTCGAACTTCTTATTCTGGCTTATGACAAAGACTTTCTTTTATTTTGTAAAGAAAGAAGTAAAAAGCTCGGAAACACGCTAAAAAAGTCTATGCTTCCAGGTAGACGCTTCTCGATCGACAATAACAACACACTAGGTAGGCGAAGCTTTTCTAATTGCTTTCCCTCCCTCCCCATCCCTCCTTCCTTTTTTCCTCTTCTCATTCCATCCAAAAAAATTAAAAAAATATAATAATAAAAAAAAATTGCAAGCGGTGCTGGTGTCGTCGTCGACGTCCGTCTGGCGGTCGTCGCCGACAGAGAGGCACACCATCTTGTGTCCGTCCGTCCGTCGTTTCGTTCGTTCCCTCCCTTATTAATCAGACGGCTCGGAGGGAACCGGGGCGCAACTTTCTAATCAAAAAGTGGGCTTCGACCGACCCACCATCATTGGCCCGCCATGGCACGAACAGCCAATCAACTTCACAAGCCAATGAGAGGAGACGAAACTTTCACCAGAGATGACGTCCGCAGATAAAAATAATACGCAGGGGAGGAAAAAATATAAAAAATAAGAATCCAAAAGGTGTGTATACGTGTGCAGACGAAGTGAAAAGAAAGAACCTCGTTGTTGTTGCCAATGGAATCGCTCGCCAGCCTCTGACGACACACACACAATTCCATCACAACACAATGAAAAGAGGAGCAGGTGTGGAGAGAGGGAGAGGTGCGTGGGCGGACGTCTCATCAAAAACAAGAGGGCCCAGTCCCGAAAGGGTTCCTCCTCCTGGAAAAGGCGCCAGAGCAGCTCATGCCGTACAAACAAATGACCAACGACCTGAAGAAGGAGGCGTCAACCTCCACCAGTTATCAGTGCAATAGTCATCTTTCCCTCTATCTTTTTCAAACTTACTTTTCCTCTTCCTTCTCACAATTAGCAACTCAACTCTTAACAATGATTACATCTCTCTCTCTCCCACTCGTTCTCTTTTTCCCTCCCTAAAATCCCCACACCTGGACCAGTCGTCACTGTAATCATAGACGTCAACAAGGAACTCAAAACAAACTTTAACTTAATTTTAATTTCACAAATTATAACGAGACGGTTAAAGCAATCATTTCCGAACAATTCGCGGAGACATGTAATCCAACATAACGAGATAAACGAAATAAATTTCCAATTCTTGCTTTCTAACGTACAGAGCCTACACAAACTAGCAACATGCATAAAATAAATCAACTTACTAGAAATAAACAAGACTGCTGAAGGTGACAACCCCGAATAAGTAAATAAAATTCACTAACACTATCGTATGCAATTAGGTTCCAACAGAAGCAGCTTAATTTTTTAAAAATTAACATTTTAAAAAACCTTATGAAACTATACACATTCTTTTCAATATTCCGTTCTTGTCTGTTGCGAACACCAGGCTGAGAACATATCAGTTTGCTGCACATGAAAAGTCGAATTTGGCTGTGAAATTTCACACAACAGTAACTCAAAGAGAAATGAAGATTCTGAAGAAAATTCTTCAAATAATTCAGAGTTACAATTAGAAAAAGGAGAAGGAAAAATTCTGCGGTCTGGACTCGAACTAGAAACCACGATTTTCGCTGGAGCTGCTCTAATCAATTGAGCTATCCCGGACAAAAACCGCAATGCTGCTACAATGTATCCGTATGTACTTCCAATGAAGTCGCAAGATGGCCCAATTGGGAATGACAGCCCCCCCGACTCGAAGGTCAGGAATTCTCCTTACCCTTAAACCATCAAACAAATTGATGAAAAGTCATACGAAACGAGAAAGTTCTTCAAACAACTTATAATTACAATTAGAAAGAGTAACTCTGTGGAAACTCACTGTTATTAATCAAAATAGGTACCATTAGATGCTGCTCGTACACCTCTCCCATCCAGATACCAGTGCCTTATGCCAGTTTCATAAAAGCTCAGCGTTCTAAACTGAAAAATTCCTCAAAGGCGTTTTTGACGGCCGTTTCATTGTTGAACCTTTTCTCTGCCAAAAATAAAGTCCAAATGCACAAAAAAGTAGCAGTCGGTTGGTGGGAGATCTGGAGAGTATAGTGGATGAGGAAGAACCTCTTAATGCCAGTTGTGTATCATTTCTGACCGTACCGTTCTTGCCAATCTAGGCCGCTTGTCATTTTTAATGCACTGCATCCAGTTCGGTGCAATATTTTCCTGCATTAGTGGTTCACCACATTTCAAGAGCGAATAATTCCAGCTGCACACTCTCAAATAGTCACTATAATGTTATGGATAATATTGTCGGATCAGAAATTTTGGAATTATCGTTGATTTACTACAGTGTAATCTCCAACGGATGGTTGGTGTTTTTCGCTGCTTCGTGATCAAGTGTTAAATTTGTAAAGAAAAAGCATTCACTTCCATTTATGCCTATACGATCAAGCTGTAGCACTCAAATCCCTCCTCCTTAACGTGCAGGGATATTTATTTAACCTCCACTATTCAAAACACTAGCGCTATCTGGCAGAGTTTATATAAATAAAAATTCATCCTGAAATCCGACATTTAATATGCAACATTCTGATATTAATATAGTCAGTGTCAGCATCCTTCCAAATGTGGACCAAATTATTTGAAAAAATCATTTGCTGATACAATTAAATAATAGTGGACAATTATTCCGAGAAATCCACTTGGAGGCTGACTTACCACTCCGGTTGTCTAGGATATAGTAGTGACCTTATCTTAAGACTTTTGATTCTATCCCGAGATTATACAATGTGATCAAAAGTTTTCGGGCATCTTTGCCAAGATGTCAAACTTCCCTTTGCTTTTCTTACAGCCTCTACTCTTAAATTTTTCATAGATGTTGGGCGATGTGGCTTAGCCCGTAGATGTCGCTCCAATTCATCCCACAGATTTAATGGGATTTATATCGTGGCTCCACCCTGGTCTCTTCAAATCATTCTTCCACACGCCTGTGACAAGAAGCATTATCAATTTGGCAAAGGAATACTCCAATTTCAAATTGTTGCCACAATGTTGGCTGTGCAGAATTCTCAAAAATGTCAAGATAAACTGTAAACGTCATATCCCATGGTATTGAAACAAGTTGGCCCAATCCAAACCACGACAATGAGCCCCATAACATGATACCGCCTTCTCCAAACTTCACAGCGGACACCACCCAGTCAGCTATCAAGCGATCTCCGGGCATCCATTAGATCTAAACTCGATCATCTAAATAGATATGAAGTTTGCTATCATGACAGATTTGCACGAAAGAAGACAACAAAACATGAAGACTTTTATGGGTCAAAAAATACATAAACAGCACACATACATTTTATAATCGTGTCATTTAATTCTATGAAAGTGAGTTTAAGTTATTAATGGACATAATAGCGCCTAAAAAGTCTTGAGAAAGAATATGAAGTACTTAAACGAAACTGCATCAGGCCAACCATAAAACACGGATGAGGTTATTCAATGGTTTCGGGATGCATTAGTGGCAAAGGTATTGCAAATCTCTTCATGACTGAAGAATGCCATGCAGAAGAACAGTAATTTACGGCCATCTACCACGAAACGTAGGTATCCTAAATAATTTTGTGTTACAAAGAAGACAACGGTTACAAAAACACGTGGAATATTATTGTGCTAATGTCAAAGACATCTTTATGCTTGTTTGGTGTGCTCTATCCCACAAGGATGCTGAGAGAAAACATTTCAGCCCTAAGTGTATGTGCGTGTCGTCCATTTGCCAAATTCAGAGAGGGTGTTATATTTTGATATTTAATGTATTTCATTTGAAATAAAAATAAATCGTCATACAATTAAACATACCAAAAATGCATGATCTATAGTTATCAAATTCAGATCCTGTATGGGTTTTGTAGAATGAAGTTGAGTATCATACCGTTATTATTATTATTTTTTTTTTTTGCTCACTGTATTTATGTGTATTTGTCGGAATGAACTATAAATAACATACAAAATGATAATTAAAAGATAATTCACATGTTATTCTTCTGTAACGGCATTAGCAAGCTATCTCCTTCCAATCGGTAGCAAACCGCACCCGAGATTAATTATCCAAAACAGAAATGCATATATCACTGGAGACTGTCGCCTCGACAACAACATAGAATAAGTAACAAAAAAACTTTATTTTTTCCCTTATATTATGTAATGGCAGTCTCTAAAACATCGCCTAAGTCACATTAGTTGTGTATTACAGAAAAACTAAAATATTCATCTTTTCCCTTTGTCTCCTTGGAGTTTAGAGGGCGAACATACAGACAGAGAGAGCGTGATGATGCTCCTTCCCACAACATCAAAATTAAAAATAAAAAAAAAGATAAAGAAAGAGAGAAAGAGTGCGAGGAGTAAACCCAAATAACAGTTGGCGCCACGGGGCCTGGGAGGGTAGGTGGCGGGGAAGAGGTTAGACAATCGTCCCCAAGATTTGGTCGCAATATTAGGCGTCCCACTCTGTAATTATTGGGAGCGATGCGGGTCAGTCCGAGCGGAGTGACCCCTTCAACTTCACGGTGCCTTTTGATGATAGGTCCCCCGCCGCTTGGAAATTGCCCTTTCGAAAAATAAAGTTACCACCGACGCCATCGCAAAAGAGAAAAACTTTCAGCGGCGCAACATCACCTCTCTCTCTCTCTCTCTCGGTTAAGGAGATAAAGTCAAGAGGAAGACAGTCGAAAATCTTTTTTTTATAAGGCAAATCTTCATAGTACGATACGTAAATCGTAATGAAATAAAATTAATAAAATGCAACCAACCTCTTTGACTTTAAAGGATTTTTCTTTATTCACCATTAATAGACGACAATGTGCTTTTCTTATACTACAAATGATAAGGTCTCTTTAAATAGCTATTTATAATTAGATTTTATTTCTCGAAAATAAGAAAAGAAAAAAAGGACCAAGTCAACAGTCAATGTCTGTAAAGACTAAGCCGTAAATTTCAAAACATAAAAATCAATCAAAATCATTAAAAAATCTTTTACAAATAAAATCTTGTAAACATAAACATTCTAAGAAGAAGCTTTAGCTGTGAACAATTAAGCGATCGTCGCGCATTCACGTCAACAATGCTTTAAAGATAAACAGAAAGAACAGTGTATACTTTCTCGACGAATAGATTGTTATACGACATGCCGTCTTGGTATTCTTAACGGTCACCGTTTTAGCACGTGAATTCGATTTGAAAGGGTCCACTAAAAATCCTGAAAAGTTGATACTGCCGAGCTAAAACCCTGATGGTCATATGTCTGAAAACAGAATTTGAAAAATCCGTTTTCAAGTTATCGTGCAAAGGCGGGCGATTTCTGCATTACAGTAAAGCTCCTCCTTGAAATGTTTACAAGATTTTATTTGTTTATTAGGAGCTATAGCAGAAAGCTACTTCTAAGAATGCACGCTCGGTCTGTACGTTTATCGGATCCGTCCGTCCGTCCATCTTTTAAGCATTGTTGATATGGGCACGTGATGATCGCTTTGTTGAAGCTAAAGCTCCTTCTTTGAATGCTTCAATATTTTATTCTTTGCAGCAAGATTTTATTCTTTGATTGCTCTGTTAGTCGCCATCTCAGACACTTGAATTCTGCAAAAAATATTTATCCGTGATTACTTTGTTTATTTATTTCGCGGAAATTTTCCTTCTTTTTTTTCATGTAAACATCTTTCCTCATGGTGGAGCATTGACTCCAGTTCTTATTTATAACTTTACGAGTTTTCATCAGCTTTCTGGTGTTTGGAAAGGAGGAATTCCCGCGTTGTCATTGGGCCTCCATGTTGACTATTTTGAAGCCTTTAGGACACTTGGAGACAGCCTTGCTGTACGCAGTTGTTGTACGAGTTGAAAACTATGGTCTCTAGCTCGAATCCAGGTCGCGGAATTCCCCCCCCCCCCCCGGTTTTGTGATGTTAATGCAAATTTTGTTTTATTTGCTCCAAGGGTCTAGGAGGAGATTACGAACAGACAGGTTACTTGACATTTTATAAGTAGACAACTAATCTACAGCTTTTTCTTCGTATTCAGTAACATTTAAACAACTATTAATTATAATACAAGATTAAGGTGTCAGTAATTAATCGATTTACTGTAAACGATTGACATTACCCACTACGCTATACAATTGCCGTGATAATGAAATGTCCATTTAAAAAATTAAAAATAAAATAAAAATGAAAAAAACAAAAGACAAACCCCAACAGTATCTCTGTCAACGAAAAAAATTTCTGCACTACAGAGCCATAAAAATCTATATATGCCGTACACAGGTCTTCAAAGAGAGTAACTAATATTCACAATTTCTATTAGAATTATCTAGCTATCATACCTTTAAAGGACATCCTGAATATGTATACTTATGGTCAAAAGTATTGGTACCCTTATAAATCAAACACATTAAAGCCAGGATAATTTTTATTTTAACAATAACGCAAAAACTAAAACTGACACATTATTTCTTGTGTTATAAAAAAACATCTGATGAAAAAGTTAGGTTATTCTCATATAGCAGTAATCAGAAAAAAATAAAAGACAAAATTGCTGCCGGACATAAACATTGGTACCCTTGCATTAGTATTTAATGTGACCACCTTTGGCGGCCAACACGGGCTGAAATCTTCGTGACATGCCTTCTACCAGCTTTTTGCACAACTCCACATCCACTTTTTCCCATTCTTCTATACACATATCTTTAAGCTCAGCCAAATTAGAAGGTTGACGAGCCTTCACCTGTTTTTTCAATTCAAACCAATATCTCTCAATTGGATTTAGATCTGGTGATTGGCTTGGTCATGGATAGAGCATATTTACTTTTTCTTTCAACAAAAATGCCTTTGTCGAACGAGCTGTATGTTTTGGGTCATTGTCATGCTGAAAAATAAATCGTCTACGGACTAGATCATGAGCGGATAGAA
The DNA here is from genome assembly GCA_023313115.1 of Rhysida immarginata. Taxonomy (NCBI): domain Eukaryota; kingdom Metazoa; phylum Arthropoda; class Chilopoda; order Scolopendromorpha; family Scolopendridae; genus Rhysida; species Rhysida immarginata. The sequence continues at coordinate 2,319,136 of JAHWFO010113004.1, read as the reverse complement.
TCATATGGTCTTTTAGAATTCGTTGGTACATCTCTGCACCCCCATAGAATGATACTTCCTCCTCCATGCTGGACATTAGGCACTACACAATTATCTTTCAAAGCTTCATTTGGGAATATCAAAACGAACTGCTTTCCATCATTGTTGAATAGATTTACTTTCACTTCATCTGACCAAATAATCTTGTCAAAAAACTGCTGTGGTTTTTCCAACATGTTTTTTTGCGAAGTCATCACGTACTTTTCGATGACTTCTTTTTAGATATGGCTTTTTCTTTGCCACACATCCACGTAGCCCAACTGAATTCAAGTGACGACGTGTAGTTCTCGATGACACATCGAATCTTCCATCTTCGGCAAACTATGCACGAAGTGCAGATGATGACAACTTGTTGTTGTTTAAGACAAGTGCGTTTTAAACATCTTTCATCTCTCTCTGATAGCTTGGAAGGCCGACCGGAACGTGGTAAAGTTAAAATTGTCCCCGTTGCCTTGAAATTTTTAACGATATTTTGCACAGTTGATTTGAGTAAACTCAAAGTTTTTGCAATTACTTTATACCCACAACCTTTCTTGCAACTGGCAATCACTTTATCAAGAAGTTCCTTACTATGCTCTCATGTTTTCACCATGGTGTTATGTTCGTATGAAATGATACAGAATATTAGAAAATTATCTCACTAGGCCAAAAAATTCTATTTACCCATTCAGTTAATATGGAACAATCCATTTGCAAAGTTTCTGATTTGCATTTTACCAATTATTGATAATTTTTAACATTTTTAATACTAGCGATGAGGGTATCAATATTTATGTCCAGCAGCAACTTCGTGTTTTATTTTGTTTTCTCGGTATTGCAATATGAGAATAACTTAACTTTTCCATCATATGTTCTTTATAACATAAGAAATAAAATGTTAATTTTAGTTAAAATAAAAATTATTCTGGCTTTAATTTGTTTGATTTATAAGGGTACCAATACTTTTGACCATAAGTGTAATTAATCACAAATCTTTATTTTTCTGTTTTTAAGATTGGGCCTTTACACTAACCACATTTAACACAGAAGCAATTCGACGTTTTTGGCTATATTAGCTAATTCCTTTTAAACTTAGTTTTTCATCACCATCTCTTCTGGTACCATACGTATTGTTGTAAGAAAGAGTGGTAAATGATTATTGTTTATAGTGTTCACTAGCTTTTATTAATTTCCAATGAGTTTTTCAGATAGAAAAAATATATAAAAATAACACTAACCACGCTTTTACCTTTTTTAATAAATTCGATTTTTTACTTTTTACTGCACTTTTTAAAGTGAAAGTGTGTGCTTTAAAATTTTTATTTTATATAGTTTATTTTATTCTTTTTAGTATCAAGAGTTTTTTATTGACAAATGGCTTTTAAACCATCATCACCGAATTAAAAACAAATAGCCTGGCTAAGCAGCCCCTGCAAAGTTTCCGAAATATGAACTGTTAATTTCTTCCATTTGTTTCAAATTGAAACTTGTCTTTAATCTACAAGAGAATAAAATTTAAAACTATTTTAAAGGATGAGGACACAGAATGAGTTTCCAAAGACTATGTGGCCAAAGGATGAGGAATAATACGAGGAGAAATCAGTAAGTAAGTTACAAATAGATATAGAAATGAAACAAAAATAGAGTGCTGATGTGAAAACTGCTTTCATTTCTCCGAATAGTCTCCCTGTACAAAGAGGCACATGTCCGATCGTTTCACAAGCCCCTCAAAAACCAGTATCATAAAATTGGTTGTCTTTGGGCTGCTGTCTAAACCAGGCGATGATTTTTGCACAGCTTCATTGCCGGGAAAGAGATGCTCACAGTCTTCTGGGATCATTAGCCCATACGACATTTCAGCAGCGAGAATAAACAGAAAATGCCGACTCCTACTGTAACACCCTCATGAAAACTTCGTAATGCCATTCGACGGAAGCGACCAGTACTCCTCATCAAAGGCGTGTTGTTTATTGCATGATAACGCGCACCCTCATATTGCCAACAAGACAACTGAGATGCTGCGAAAGTTCAACTAGGAAGTTTTCGAGCATCCTCCGTATAGCCCTTTCCTTGCTCCAAGTGACTTCCATTTGTTCGGCTTCAAGCTAGTGAAATTACCGCCTGGTTCAGACAGGAGCCCAAAGAATTTTTGAGGGACTTGTGAAACGATGGGACAAGTGCCTCACTGTACAGGGAGATTAAGTGGAAAAATAAGAGTTTTCAAGTCAGTACTCTTATTTGTTTCATTTCTATATATATTTGTAACTTTTTTACTGACTTCTCCTCGTATAAAAATGTTCATTAAGTTCACTGGCTTTTCAATTCGCAAACAAAAGACAAGGTATTGCAAACTACACAACCACAAGATGAGAATAAATTGTCATTTATATATTTTTTTTTTACCAAAAGCGTCATTTCAAATGACAATTTTAAATTATCGTAAAAACAATTTGATAAAACAAAGATCGTATTAAAATGATGGGAGCAATTTTACTTAATTTATAAATTGATATTAAAAAAGTCCAATATAAAACATTTACGTTATAATTTCATTTATTATACTAACAAGGGAACCCTCACATAGCCTAACCGCTTTAATAATGGAATCCTTGTATGGCCACGTATGCTGAAATTTTTTCGTTTTCGCGGTTTATTTTGAAAGAAACACAATTTCGCACTTTCTTGTTTTGCAAGCATCTATAGTAGCTTCAGATGAGTAACATATTTCAATTTGGTAGAAATCTGTGACATACATGTTCGAGGGATTCCCTTGTAAGTTAGATTGAGTTCATTTCTTCCTGAAATATTATGAGAAAAGAAATTTAAAAAAAACATATGTAAGTTCAGATGTAACTGAAATTCAAATAAGTCCAATTAGGTAAATAGTCTACTCATAATTACATAAGCATTTTCTAGAGCTCTTGGTGCAATCCGTTCTTAGTTGCTCACCCAAAATACAAAAAACTATTTTAACGTCATTGACCATATATAAAGTTATACTAATCAGATGAAGAGGTTGTTAATATAACGACTCAAAGAACAACGCAGAGCAATAAGATCAAGTGATCTGAATAATAAATAAAATAGCAAAACGTTGCATTGAAAAATTACATCACCCTCCAAAAGTATTTTTATAGTATTTCCTCAACAACAAAATAAAGTAATTAGAAGAATAAACCTTAATACAGTGAATGTCATTTATTAAATAAAAATTAAAAACTCTTATTTATTTTGTTAATATAAAATTTTTAAAATTATTTTTAAGTATTTTAATTTTAATCTAATTTAATTAAAATTATTTAAAAAAAATTTTTAAATTAAAAACTCTTAATATAAAAATTCAATATAAGAATTTTAAAAATTTACAAAAATTTAAAGTTTAATTCAAAACATAAAAACCAAAATCTCATAAGCGACCTTCATGCAGTCAAGTGTAAAAGTTCTGGTAAAACTCGATTATTTTCCATAGAAGATCAATTCAGAGAGAATCCTGATGAAAGTCGGCATCTTCAAAAGTAACATACTTCGAGATGATTTCTAAATTTAGCTGCTTTTCCATGAAAATGAATTCATTCAGAACTCTGGATATTAATTCAGCAATATTTCTAAGAAGATAATCTTTTTAAATTTATATGCATTAAAACAGTTTTAATTTTTGTTAATTTAATAATTTTGGTTCTATTAAAGTTTATTTCTTTATTTTCTGGTTGAGAAATATCTTTAAACAAATTTTTGAATTTTGAAACTAAACGTCTTCCATTCATTATATCACCCTGAGTGACAAAATATCAAAAGAATTAAAAATTAGAAGAAAACACTTATCAGAGAAGCATATAAAACAAACGGCATTGCCGGAACGATTTTAATAAAAAGCATCGTTACTGAGTTCACGAAATCGGTCGTTCCATGGCTAATTTTTTTTTTTTTTTGATATTTTGTTTATTTGTTTGTTTTTACTTCAGATTCAGAAAGAGTATCAAAAAGTAAAAATTATAATAGGCACACATATTATCTCTTTGGAAACATGGCCAAAATGGCGGCTAAAGTTAATCATCATCAACTTAGCATCGTTAAAATCTGGCCAAAAAAAGGGGGGGGGCATAAAACTATAAACTATAAAACAGCCATAAGACTTTGTTTCTCCACTCTGTCAACAATTACTGCCTCTTACCAATGTTTTCTACCTTTGTTACTTCTGGCATTATTATTATAGCTCCATAAAATAACCCTATGATAGCAGAAGCAACATCTCTTGAAAGCAACATATAAATTTATTATTTGTGTTTATTTATTTGTAAAATTTATAACATTAATTGAACTAATTATAATGACATTTAAATTTTGATATCATTACATATCAACGTGTTCCGTCATCAACATCCTCCAGGCAAGAGAAGTCACCCTGTCAACAAATTTCCTTCAGTGTAGAACATCTATTTAAATTAAATAAACTTGGACTGAGATTCCTTGGGATAAAGCAACTAAGAAATGATAGCGCCAAGAACTGACATAAATGAAGCAAGACAGGAGATATGTAATTATCAATAGACAGTTTACTTTAGTGGCTTATTTGGATTTTCAGTTACATCTTAACATATACATGTTCCTTATTTATTTATTTTATCTATTTATTTATTTATTTATTTATTTATTTATTTAATTTTCGTATAAAATTTCAGGAATAAATTAAGTGAATTTAACTGAGTAGAATATTCCATCAACGATTATAAATATCTAATTTTTATTACATACAAATGGATTGTCATTGGCAATCCCGTACTACATGACACAGCAATTGGAAAGATTTCCACGAAAGTCGAACAAATCAAACACGCAGTCCCTTTGAAAATCAATCAATGGAAACAACGAACGTGGATTCAGCAGTAAATTTAAAAAAAAAAAAAAAAGGCAAAAATGAAAACATCTATTTCCAACTTACATATTTAGGGGAAAGAAGAATGAAAAAATAATTTTCTCCCAGTTCATTTTGATTCAATTCAGTTCATAGCGATTCAATTTTTTTTTAACTTTTCTGAAAACCGTTTCGGATTTCACTAAAATCGTCAAAATGATGGCCTTTCTTGGCGAAAATATATTTTCTAAATATATTCTGAAATTTTAAGTCGATGCAGAAAACTACAAAGAAATACTTACCAACAAAACAATCAAGAGAGAAAAAATGAGTAGTTTACTTAGCAAGACTTAAATTACTAAGCTTCTTAATCTCGTCTTAAATTAAGTGCTAAAAGGTAACCATTTTCTTACGCCACTTAAATTAAATCTTCATTAAAAAAACATTACGGTATTAATGGGATTAATATTTATTTAATTTGTCATCATTACCTTTGCGTCTTGTTTTCTTCTAGGAACTTGGCCTTATTATCGGGCTCCATGTCGAAGATGTCGCTCTCGAATGCACCGCTGAAGGGAATCACCATGGCCCCGGGGTCGTGCTTGTCCACCCACTCCTTCAATTTCACGAGCCTACACACGAGAAGGAGAACAAAATTATATACACACACAACATACGAATTAAAAAAATCTTAAACACATACAAGCACGCAACTCTTGGATTGGATAGAGTCGGATACAAGCACGCAACATTCCAATGTTGGATTGGATAGAGTCGGAGATGATAGACTAACCTCCACGAACACGACAGACAGTTCCGGTCTGCAAAGTCATCATGAAGAGCTTGGAAATATTATATTTTAAACATGCACTCGGTAATGTACATCAGTCTATCTAAATTTGAGTTCGGATTCTTTTATCGGTGGATAAAGCTAAATGTTCGAGAATATTAGTAATAAACACGGACGTGAAATGGAGGACATTCACCTCTTCTAACTCCGACATTTCTAAATTATCCGACTTCAATTATCAGTATCTTGTAACTTCGATTCCGACTCCATATGACAGATATGCCAAAATTATTACTAAGTAAACAAACATTATAGTCGAGGTAGACTGTTAATGACAAGAATAAATTAGTTTTGATAAACTATAGCCTTTCATACATTTTTAAGTAAATTTTTACAATTGCAATTTTACTTAATATTTCAACATTTTATTGTAATAAATTTTACTATTAATTTATCTTATTAAATTATTTCATCTTATTCAAATAACTCTCGTAGGTGAGACTATGTCTATTCTATTTTCTTTTCAATAAAGCATTATTTTCTGCATAAAACCGCTGTGGCTATAACCATGCACTGGGATTTTTTATTCTCCTTTATTTCTAGAATAACAATGATAAAGGAGAATGGAAAATATCTCAAGATTTGGAGTTTCTAAATTAGACCCCAAAGTCCTGGTAATATAAGGTAATACAGTACATGAATTGATTAGAAGTTTCAAAAATTAAAATATATTTTAAAAGTTTTATTTATTTATACAAACAGTTAATACGTCGAGAATCAAACAAGATAACCTAATCAAAATTGTATGAAATGCAAAAAATGTAGAAAACTAATCTGACACTATGGTTTTGATATTTTATGATTGAAATAAATGCTTAATATCAACTATCGTGACTTAGAGCATAAGGCGATAACCATAGTCTAGGTCCATTTCTAGCCTCTAGCATTAATTCCATTTCTTTTTCTTTTGACCCAAATCACATTTTGATATCAATCGAAAGAGAATGAGAGAAGACGCATCGTTTAAGATAAGCTGCGTACATGATAACTTAAGTTAAATTTGTGATAACTCAATGATACGTAAAAATGCCATGTTCGAAGCATTCATGCCCACCAACTCATCCGAACAGACTAAAACAGTTGTACAAGATATAATTAACAAGAAGCGGTTGTGTTGCGGACATTCGCAGTCGGCCATGACAGTATCAAACGTGCAGGACGTTAAGAACGTCATTACGCTTAGTTCGAGGCTAACGAGAAATACAGGCTCCGGCACTGAAAAGTCCCTTGACCAAGATAGATCTATTAACAATGTAACTTTCATTGTTTCCATCTTGTATTTTAACAATCAGTGTTTTTTCCTGTCTTTCTCGTTAGCCTCGGCGAAGTTCAAAAAGATCGGCCCGGAAAACAAAGGAACCGTACCAAAACAAATTCCTGACCTCACACATTAATCTCCTACAGAAAAAACTTTAATAACAATTATCGATGGTCTGCTTCTCAGTTTTAAAAACCGTCAGTTCTTTTTAGAACAGTCTGTATATTCGCTTATTGTCAGGAACCGTCACATCATAAATACATGTAGTCTTTACAGATTAGGGTCAAAAACAGTTACATCATAAATAGTGATATAGGGTCTTTACAAGTTGAGGTGGGGAATGGCTAGTGGGATATTATGTGACCGTCACATATCTTTAAGGCTCAAGGGGAAGTTTTACAGGCCAGTTGTAAGTATGGGGCAGAGTGCTGGGCACCTAAGAAGATCCAGGAGCGTAGGTTGCATATGGCAGAAATGGGGATGTTACGGTGGATGTGTGGAGTTACTAGGAATGAGCACATTAGGGGAAGTTTAGGAATAACTCCTATAGAGAAGAAATTGAAGGAAAGTAGGCTGAGGTGGTTTGGGCATGTCATGAGGAGAGGGAGTCGAGAGTCAATATTTAAAGCACTGCATATGAATGTGGAAGGGAAGCAGGGCAGAAGGCGACCAAAAAAGACATGGACGGAGGTGATACGGAGGGATATGAAGGAATGTGGTGTCACCTCATAGGTGGCACAGGACAGGAGGGAATGGCGACAGAGGACTACTCCAAAACGTTACCCTCAGGACTATTGCGCAAAAAGATCAAAGAATTATTCGCAATTCCTCTATTTATTATGACTTCAACATGACTCATATTGGCAAATAAAAAGCCGACCCCAAACAGACGGGAAAAGGCTATGGAAGAAGAAGGTCTTTACAAAAGAATGGTGAGTTCAAAAGCGAATATAACAGCCTTTTCCTATCAAACACGAGTGCAGTTTGCACCATAAGGAAGAACAACTATCCAAATTTGAGATGCATTATTTAAGGTCCTTCTGAGCGTGTGCACTCTTGGTCAAATGGCTCGCATCAACACGCTTATCAAATTCCTCCCATACACCACCCACTAATATCCGGCGTTACGGCAACACCACCTAAAAGAAAGCCTGCGCACGAAAACGTCATACACTGTTACATCATCATACCTAGTCATATTTTAGGGCGTATTATAGGTAGAAATACGATTATAGATGACTACTTATGAAGTTTTAACAAAGTATGACGTTTTCGTGCGCAGGCTTTCTTTTAGTGGTATTGGTTACGGCCTGCAGAGCACGTGTTATCTGAAGATCCTGGGGGGACATGGATAATGGCGGTACATAAACCTTGTCTTTAACGAATTCCCAAAGGAAATAATTGCATGGCATGAGGTCCAGCGAACGGGGTGGCCACGAGAAAAGATTGCCGTTGTCATTTGCAGCATACCCAATCCAGAGCTGTGGAAGGAGCACATACAAAGACTACATTTTCCAAATAAACGGAGCTCCTCCCCTTTTTCACAGGAATTACTTTTTGCTCCCCCCCCCAATTAATACGTACATAGAAAAGTGCCTTTATTTAAGAGTGCAGCGGAATTACAGTAGATTTATGTGACCCAGACTCAAACGTAAAATTTCAAGTTCATTTTACTAGGAACAAAATAAAAAACAGCGAATTCAGAAACGCAGGGACTGAGAAAAGTTACAACAACTTTTAACCTTTAATGAACCCTCTCTTTCTTATATACATGTGTGCTTTAATTGCGGGCGCGGAAGATAGAAGCGTTTTTTCCCATCACTTAGCTACTTCAACTGGTGAAAAACAAAACAACAAAAAAAAAATGCCAAGTCGGCGGTTGGAAAAGGTGAAAGTGTGATTGGGGGGAGGAGGGGGTTAAATGGAGGAGCCGAAGTGCCAGACAAATCTACATCCCCCTCCCCCTCATCGATGGCGCCAACCAAAAAGGGCTCCATCATCAGGTAAGACGTGACGGAGAAATGAAGCAAAAGGGTTTTAGCAGCAGAGCACTCTTTTATCTACTCTCTGCCCGCCCGTCCATCTACACAAATATGAAATAATTCAACATAAGAAGAATATTCGATGCATGAGCATCAAACCAATGCCGTCATCAAATCTGTTAATCACACAGTGTGTGAATCAATTATGTAGAGTACTCAGGAACGCATAATATGTAAATGAAATCAAACATTTAATTTAAATCTCCAAAAGAAATGACGGAAGAGCTCGGGACAAACCTTTCCGATGGTATTCACAAATCCCTTATAATGCTTCAACTGGTCGAACTTTGCGCCCTGGAATGTGCATGATTACCCAATATGCAAAGCGAGTACAACTCGCCTTGTTGGTGTATAATTTCTTCGAGATAAACTTGCATGCCTGTGACCACTTTTCCGACACAATTTCTCTACCAAACTCGGAGGGTAAGAAAAATATGGAGATGGCCTCTGTTTTTTTGCATTACATATCCTCTTTAATTTGTAATAAGCTTTCTCCTAAAGATGTCCTTACAAGTAGTTGTTGTTCCGTGTGAGTTCCCATCTATGACCAACACATTATTAGGGCGGTTCAATCCCTGATATTAATCTTGCGACTTCTTGTTATAGGAGATCTGAAAGAGAAAGTCTACTGCAATAAACTAAGAAATATAATGCAACTGCGAGCGGTTATCGTGATTACCTTTTCCCCCCTTGATTATTGTAATACCAACTGTTATGGAATATACTAAGTGACCAATTTATTTTGACCATCTGACATTTTTAAGCAAATTAGCTATGGCGTTACGATGTTGTCGCTAGAGAGCGAGATTGGTATAAAAAACGAAAGCTTAGTGCTTACGACAGTAGTAGAAGTGAGTTGTTTGTGAAAATTTGTGAAACAATGGCATTTGACAGACTTTAAAGGCGGGAAGATTGAAGGAGCTCGGAGCCATGAGATATGCAGCTGGACCCTCAGCCAAAAGATTGGGTCTCAATACGCAACTTGTGGGCGTCATCACTTAGTGAATGCTCGGTTGGAACTGTAAAAGAAGAGCAAACATTGCAGCATATTCTCCCACATCTTAATCAAGGATCTACTCAAATTATCTCTGAACGCATGACATAATTAAATAGTGTCGCTGACCAAATTCATCCTGTCATGTTGATGGTTCATCCCAAAGGAGACAGCTACTTTCAACAACATAATGCTCCCTGTCATAGTGCTCATTTTGGTTTCAGGAGTATAAAGGAGAGTTTTCTTATTTTTCTTTGCTTAGATGGCCCCCACAATCTCCAGCTCCCATTGCGCATTTGTGGGAGGCAGTCGAAAAATCCACCAGACAGCTGAATCCCACAAATGCCCAAATCTCACACAACAGGAAAGTGCTATTCATCGAGCATGGTCTCAGATTCCACAACCCACCATCTCGTGTATTCCGTGCCAAGAAGATTCGACGCAGTATTAAATGAAAAAGGTGGCCCAACGAAATACTGAGGTGGTGGTCATAATAGATTGGCCACTCAAGTGTACACCCTTGTGCAAATTAACTGAAACGAAGCATGTTTTCTATATTACTAGTAATCCCGTATTCAAAACAATTAAATGTAATTGTGCATAATTACATCTTTTAAATTCATCTAATCGTTTAATAAAAAATTCAGTCCATTCAAATATGATCATGAAATTATTGTATGCGTTAACATTTCGTAGCTCGCTACCGCAAAAACTATTCATCAGAAAACTTTTGGAAATTTTGGGACTGCTTATTTGATGGAAATTTTTTTCCAGGGCAAAAGAAAAGTTAGTTCCAAAAACCATTAATAGAGGGTCTACTATGGGTTAAGATTTTTTTAAGCATGCTGAAAGCTTGATTTACTAGATGTACCGGCTAATAATGCGAATTTTGTAATAAAAAAACACGATAATTTCAAGAGAAACATCAAAATATCCATCGCTAGCTACACATTTCCCCCATCTTTCGAGAGATGCACGTTTCAGATGCCATAAATATTACTATACACAAAGTAAGAGCAACTGATTCTTTATCAAAACCAATTTTTTTTTCCAGTTTGTGCACCATTATCCCTAAACTGTTACAACAGACTATTGAAAGTTACGATTGCATGAAACTGATCAAAGTTACACCGTTGGAAACAGAAAAATTTCATTCATATTCTGATATCCGTCGAATTACGCTTGCGAGATCGTTTTCCAAAAGTTAAAGAATAGTAGTGTCGCGTATGGCGATCGCCAATGCACACTTCCCAAATTTGCATCAATATCTTCTAAATAATTCAACGGTAGTATCATAAAAAATTTCCTCAAACATTTCGAGAAAAAAAAAATTAAAATGATTTTTAAAACGGAAATACATTCATATTAAAGAATTCGAAAAAAATTTATTTCTACAGGAAAAAAAAATACAAACGGGCCTGCCTAAAAGCAGAGAACAAGTTAATGCCGCAATTCTAAAAAAAAAAACATTCCCTTCAATACAGGGATGGAAAACAGAGGAGGAGGGAAAAATATGGTTTTTTTTGGATAGGTATCTTCTTACCATTTATTCTTCTTCCGGATGTAATCCTTCTGTGACAAGTTCACTAAGTAAATCATGGGCTTCGCCGTCAAGAACAGATGCTTGTTCAAAACCTCGATCTAAGAGAGAGAGAGAAAGCAAATCATAAGAAAACGTAGGCTCACAAGAATAAGCTGCCTGATAATATCGATAAAATTAATTTCCATACCAATACAATAAAGAAATTAATATATTTAAAAGAGGTAAATAACAACAAGAAAGGAAATAAAGAAACCACTATACCACATATCTTATAAAATTCATTTATGTAGAATAGTGGTTTCTTTTCTTCCTTTCTTGTTTCCTTGTGTCCACAGTTTTGGCTGTTTACATATTTTATTACTATTGAGGTAAATAAATTTAAAATACTAAAAAAAAAAATTCCCAAACGCACAGAATTTCCTGCTTCTATATTTTTACATAAAAGAACATATTTCTATCGATGTAACAACTACTATTGATTTATAGTGGTCTATAAGCCAATCTCCTTCAATACCATTGGATTATTTCATTCAAGATATTTTCACACAAACCTGCAGTATCATTAATATATTAATATTATTATTATTTCTTTTAACTCGTGAACTGGTTTTATAACAAAACAATTTTGCATAATGGAATGGCAATCTTTTTTCTGTATGACTAATTGTTACCGTCAATGAGTGTGTACAGGGCATAGAGAAAAAACCCGAAACAGTCCAATAACTTTAGAACAACGTGTATAGGAAAATGCCCGTCAGATCTATCTATAGGAAAATGCCCGTACCCGATTGAATAAAAGTATTTCCAGCACCCCTAGTGTATGCGCTGAGAAGTTACGAAAATTAACTTTTGAGCCATGATAGATAAAAGAAAAAAAAACAATTAAAAGTCGTAGAGCATCACCGGTTTAGTAGAAATCCATCCTTTGCAAAGAAAGCAAAAGCATAAAACTCGTAAAACGGGGGGAGAAAAGTCCATGCATGGGGAGGGAGGGTAATTGGAGTGGCATTTATAAAAGTCCATTGTAGCAAGTACTAAATAGGAGCGATTTCGTGCGTTTGCTGTCTTACACGTGAATACTGCGACATACATACAATGTTTGGTGTCCCATACAAGGATTTTTCTTCCCCGTTTTACGAGCGTTTATGCGTTTATTTTCTTTATCTAAAAAGTGGATTTCTAGCATGATGTGTAGCAATTTCCCATTGTTTAGAGAAGTTAGGGAATTCACATAAAGCTAGGTGCCTTTAAATGCCAAATCTATCCGCCAGATGGCATCCGCTACGGTTTATGAATTTTGTTTTAGTTTATTTACAAAAGTTTAGTGAAGATGAAAGTCAAAGACTTGAAAGAAAAGCTTCAGTTAATAGGAGCGAAAACTGACGGAAATAAACAAGTATTGACTAACAATGAGCAAATTTTATAATGAATTACGATTTACGAAAGTGACGATGCTAAATACTGGGCTAGGCTACATCTCATTTAACCTCACTGAATTTTTCGATCTGTAGGTAGTCCATGAAACTTGAGATTTTTGTTTTTAACATTGTTGTTCGAACATTGTGGAACTGAACAATTTACATGCATGTTCTTATACAGTATTCTTAACATTGCCGAGATTTTCTCCTCATTTCGACCACAGCGTCATAGCCTCAGATTCATTTAGCGTAAGCACTGCCATCTATACTTAAATCAACCTATAGGTCGCAATGACCCAAGTGCGATCTATGCGGCACTTAAAGAGTGACCTGAATTCCGTAACTTGTACAGTTATCTTATTTATATGTTGAAGCTCAATGTTAAAAGTGAGCTACGTAACGCATTCACGTTGGCTTATCAATTATTTATTTAAAAATTTTGCAGAAAACACTAAATTTGGCCATATTATGTCGCCAAATTCCGGCTCCAATGAAACAGAAGATGAAACTAAAGTTTTTAGTACCCGATAGGGCGGCGCTGGATGCGTGGTTGGGCTAAGGCTCTAAAGATGTAGGTATTCCTATCCGCCATTTTAGTTCCAGCCTCGATATTGAAAAGCATTGGCCGCATAGGGTCGAGCGTGTACTAAGGCGACGCTTTTTGCTAAAATGACCAAAATAATGCATTACATCGTGAAAAACATTTATTTTAATATAAATGGGATACTTTTGAAGGGCCAAGTCGTACATTGGCATCGATAAAAAGTGAATTGTGTGAATTTGTGCGCCAATTTGTGTAAGTATAGCACTCTTCATGCAAAAGGAAACAATTCTCCTAAATAATCTGAGTTACGCTAGTTTTCATAAAAAATAATCCGTTTAATATCTTATTATTATTATTATTATTATTATTATTATTATTATTATTATTATTATTATTCAATATTCACTTTTTAGTCAATAGGTATCTTTTTAATACATTGCTCAGTATTTTTCATGATAACTTAGGTGTCCCTTTTCTAGTTAAAGATTTTAATTTCCAGAGTTTGATCAATACACGGCGAGGATTCGTTATCAAACCTCCTCTTAATTGGAGGACTAACATATCAAATCTGAATCCAATAGCTTGTAACAACTATTTAAATAACTTTAATAATTTTGATCTAGTGACATTAAGGGACATGCATTTCCCTTTATTTATTTAAATTTCTATTTAAATTTGATCCCACCCTCTTTTGGTTCAGACCTGTTAACAGTCAATTATTGCTTGTTGGTTATAACTTCGTCAACTCGGGGTTTGACCACTCAGATTATCTGATTGGCCTTTATCCTTCGTTGTTGGCACTCTTTTTCATTACTATCATTGATACTTTATTATTCTTACTGTTATATTTACTCTTGTTCTTCCCCGACTTAACTTATCCCTTTTTGTCTGAGTTTCTTTTGCGTTAATTTATGTGTATCATTTTTCTCTTTTTGTTCACTTTATATGTTTTCATTAACCCCGTTTTGGGCTTCGGCCTTGGGGGACAACATAAGTTTCACCCTCTGGTTTATCCGGTGGTCTGTGCCCTGTTGCTGTTGTTACATTATTATTATTATTATTATTATTATTATTATTATTTAGTAAAAAGAGAACCCCTGTATAGATTAAGAACACAATTAAATCGTAATTTTACTTATTAGTCCAAGATTAAATTATGTAGTACCAAAAATCTTTAACTTGAATGGTGCAAGAGAAAAAGAATATTATACTCCAGAGATTTTTAATAAACTCCCAACATGGATTATTAAGTTTAACAACATATAGATTATTAAAAAGTTGTTATTTTAATTTGGAAAAATTATTTGTGATATGAATTAACATTTATTGAAGTCATTCATTTTTTTTTGTATGAAGTTCATTTGGATAATGCTAATGAAATGTTTGTAAAACTTTTTATAATTGGAACAGCAATAACAGCATAATTTTATGGCCGTGAAGTTATTTATATTTTATTTTTATTTGTTATATCTTTATTTTTTAAATGCAAAAATATTACTTTTGTATAATTTTATGTATAATTGTTTTAAATATATTAACGAAGATAATAATTGTTTTAAATTAATCTTGTTAATTTTTTATGAAATATATGATTTTAATTTTTTATATATAATAGAGGAAGGAATTTTAACCAATTATATAGAACGAAAATGATTTTTAGTTCATTATTGCACTATTACAAAACAATCCGGCCTATGTGTTAAAGTATTAGAAATTTTAAAAGAATTTAGAACTTTTAACAACAACAAGTAGGTAATTATTAATAATAATAATAATAATGGGTTATTTAACGGATTATTTTTTATGAAAACTAGCCTAACTCAGATTATTTAGGAGAATTGTTTCCTTTTGCATGAAGAGTGCTATACTTACAAATTGGCGCTCATATTCACACAATTCACATTTATCGATGCCAATCTACGACTTGGCCCTTCAAAAGTATCTCATTTATATTAAAATAAATGTTTTTCACGATGTAATGCATTATTTTGTTCATTTTAGCAAAAACCGTCTCCTTACTACACGCTCGACCCTATGCGGCCAATGCTTTTCAGTATCGAGGCTGGAACCAAAATGGCGGATAGGAATACCTACATCGTTAGAGCGTTAGGTTGGGCTAGAGCACTATAACAGATAGATAAATTCTATTCCATTTCCAAAAAAACCGACGCCATTTTCGAATACGGAAGTCAACTTTCAAATGAGTAATGGAAACCCCTATTTTTAATGATATTTTCAGATTGTATACAACATTTGAGAAATGGTTAATTCTTGGTATTTTTTCAATTGATCCAACCGTTTAGGAGACAGACACTGAAAGTGTGGTGTGTTTGAATTTAAAGAAAAGGCTAAAAACAGAAATTGTTCCTAAACACGGAAGTGAAATAGTCAAACTATAAAACCAACCTAAGCTTTGCCTAAAAACACAGGGCATTTTAGAGATTTCCTAGGAATTATGTAACACATTGCCGATAATATATGTTTATATTTTCTTTTAATTATATAATCCCATCTAAAAGCTGCGTCAACAGATACTGTCCTTAAAATCTTGTCTAACATCAATCTCTTTTTTATTCGTCTCCATCTCATTTTATTCCATTTCGAATAGGAAGTCCTTTCCATTTTTCACAGCATCCGCAAGACGACATTAGCGGCGGTTTAGAACCTTTGATATTTCTATAAATACACAGTCAGCCATTAACCCCCCACAAAGAGACGCCACGTGGCATAAAAGCGACGGTGACGAAGGTGGGAGGTGAAGGAAGGCAAAAAGAATATTATTTCCACTCTCACTCCATTAAGTCTTCTGGCGGCAAAGGACACACAAGGGTGGCAAACGGCCGTCGGAAGGCGCAAATGAGCATCATCGGCTTCCACACCATCGAGGGCTGTGGAATTGCCCCCCGACATTCATCTCCTTAAAAACGCTTCAATGACAGCAGAGGGGGGGGGGGTGCATAAAAAAAGCACACTTCTTTGATTTCCGATTCGTGTAAGGGGGTTAAAAATAATTGTAAATGATAAAATTGATGATGATGACCCTGGGGAGGAAAAGGCTGGAAAACAAGAGATGGGGAGGAGGAGGAGCAAATGAAGGGTTAATTCATTTTAGCTGACATTTCAGCTGTTTCGCATCACCTTCGCGTAACCATAAAACGAACCATTTTTATTTATGAATTCACGCGCTTCACATAAAACGTAGCCCGACCCGACATCAAAGAAAACCAAAACCATGAACTATATTATTCCAAAGATTAAATTATTGAAGTGAAAGAAACGTATTCTGACGACAAATACCTAGACTGTCAAAAGAATAACCAATAGCCTAATTTAAAGGACAAAAATCGATTTTGTTTCTTAAACTTGCTATAACTTCACTCTTTTGCATAGCTAAGCCATTTTATTATACATTCTTTATTTAACTTTACTTGTTTGTGTGTTTGTGCGCAAATTTTGTAATCAATACTTTGCCCACTTCCTGACTACCGTCAGCTCTGCAACATTCCCCAACGGCGTCTTATTGATGACAATGCATGTTTCAATCGTTAGTTTCACTAATCCTTCATTTATTCGTAAGTTATTTAATATTTAAGTTTAATATATATACAGTTCAATCATGACGTAACGACTGCCTCTATTGTTTATTGTTGTCGTTGTTAATCGTTGTATGTAATTGCTGTTACTTTGATGATCAATGTTAGCAAAGTTGTTGATTATAACAACTTTGTAGAGAGGATTGTTTATGATTAGCCAATGCAATGAATTGTAAACCGAAGCCAACGAGAAAGACTTCTTGTAAACGCTTTTCCGAGATACAAACGTAGCCGACTGGGCAAACTTCAAGGTTGTTGTTTTTTTGTTGTTTTTTTTTGTTTTTTTTGTTTTTTTTTGGTTTTACAGTTATCATATAAAAGCATGTTGGGTTTTTTTTAAATACAGATTAAAAAGAATAAAATAAAAAACATAGAATAAAAACATTTAAAGCACACTTTCACCTTAAAAAGTGCAGTAAAAAGAAAAAGTATATAATTTTTTTAAAAAAAGTAAAAGTGTGGTGGCGAGTTTATTATCTAGAATTTTCTTTTTAAAATTTAATATTAAACGTTTCCCTGCTATTCCATTTTAAAAATCGTCAACCTTTTTAGGACACCCTTATCTGCAATAAGTAGATGAAACGAGCTTTTAAGGCCTTAAAAACTAGAGCCTACGATTTTTGACGGGTAATAAAAGCACACGGGTACACGGATCCCGTGTACCGTGTACCTGTGACTTAAGGATCCGTGTTCTTAATACACGTGTAAATATGAATGACGGTACCCGTGTATCCGTGTAGACGGGTACCGTCATCCGTGTATTTTTTATACACGTGTCCGTTCAAGACATTCAAGCTAAAATGACGTTGCAAACGATATGTTTATTTTCTGAAAAACAGGAGTCTAATAAAACTATAAAGAGTATTTATTTTTTAAACAGTTATCCTGTAAATTATTTTCTGTTTTAAGTTAACTTTGTACATTAAAACATTGCTTTTTTGAGCAAATTTGATATGACGATTTTTCCATTTTGTTTATTGAACTGTGATAAAATTTTGTGAATGAAAGTGTGTGATATATGATCAGCAGTTGGTTAGTACAAAACACCCCACTGAGCTTAAATGGTTTATTCCTCTTATGCAAATATAAATTTACAAGATTCTACATGAGATCATGGTAGAATTTTAAGTATATTTCTCAATGAAGTGAACCATTATTTTATAACTTATGATTTTAGTAAAAAAGACGTATTATTGTGATCATTCGATTGTTATAATTAGCAATTGTACATAGTGTAAGTGTATTGTTTTTTTTTTTCTTGAATATTGTTTTTTATTGTGTTTTTCTTTCTGATATCTGATTCAACAATTTAAACGCTTGAGTATCCGTGGAACTGAAACACACGGGTACACGCGTAGCTACAAGGTATACGGATACACGGGTATCCGTGATGCGGTAAATACACGGGTCAATACACGGACGTATTAAATACACGTGTACCCTTTTTTTTTGGTACACGTTAAATAGGGAGCTCTATTAAAAACATTAAGTAATTTGTAAAAAGTTGAATAAATAACATTTTTATGTTTAATAACTTCGAGGGGCGTTCAAATTTGACCTGGACTTTATTTTTTATGAAATCAGGAAATTACAAAAAAAACACACACACATCAGTTATTTCTCAAAGAACTCTCCTTGCTTCTCTACACATTTCTTTCCAGCATTCTGGGAGCATCTGGATACCGGTTCTGTAGAAATCTTCAGGCTGATGTCGAAACCACGTCAGGATAGCCTTTTTCACTTTCTCATTGGAGCCAAACCTCTGCCCACCCAGGAATTTTTTCAATGGTCCAAAAAGGTGATAGTCGCAAGGGGAGGGATCCAGGCTGTATAGAGGATGTGGTAAGATGTCCCAATTGAGTTCCATCAGTATGTTCATAGTCAGTTTGGCTGTGTGTGATCTGGCATAGTCTTGCAGGAAACAAAAACCACTGGTAAGGAGCCCTGGTCGCTTTTTCCTTAGTGCCGGCTTCAGGGACGTCCTCAAAATGGCACAGTAGTAGGATGCATTTATGGTTCGACATTCTTCCAGAAAATCGACATGAATGATACCCTTATTGTCCCAGAATACAGTCGCCATCACTTTCGTCGCGACGGTGTCATCTTGAATTTCTTGGGTCGTGGTGAGTCAATGAGTCGCCACTCTATGCTCGCACGCCTGGTTTTAGGAGTATAGTGATGAATCCATGTTTCGTCTGTGGTCACAACACGCCTTAGGAAGCTGTCACCTTCCCTGTCATATAGCTACAACAGCAGCAAGGCGCAGATTTCCACCCGGATGGTTTTGTGATCCTCGGAGAGTCGCGTAGGGACCCATCTGGCACGGATCTTGTTGAACTTCAGCTTTTCGTGGATGATGTTCTCCACATCGCCAGTGCTGATGTTCAGTAATGAAGCCAATTCCCGGACATGAATCCGCCTGTTGTCCCTTATCGACTCATTCGTTCGCGCGATGATTGACAGCAATTGCTGGCCTTGCCTTATGAGATTCATTGCCAGTGAATTCTAGCCCTCTTTCAAACTTTTGGCACCAAGTAAAGACGGATGATCGAGACAAACATGACTCGGTGAACTGTCTTTGAAGTCTCTGATGAATTTCAGATGCTTTCACACGTTCGTTGTGGAGAAACTTGATGATTATTCATTGTTCCATTTTGGTCGACACAGCGCTGCATTTGCATGAACAGGCGATAGTTTCCATTCCATCAATGAAAGTTTAGATTTTTACAACAATGAAATTTACAAGAAATAAAATACAGGTCAAATTTGAACGCTCCTCGTAATAAAAATTATAAAATCAAAACTTTTAAAGCACACACACTTTCACCTTAAAAAGTGCAGTAAAATGTAATAAATATAATTTTAACAAAATTAGAAGATTAATGTTTGATGTCGGGAATTTTTTTTTGGTACGTTTCCTTGTCTTTTGTTGTTTGATCTTTTTTGCACGTCATGACATTCTTAACGGCCTGCACGTTTGGTACCGTCACGGCCGACCGTGGACGTCCAACGATGCCTGCCAACTCATCCGCATCCATTAAGAATGTCATTTCGTGCACTCCTAAAATTACGCTCGCAAAACACAAGGAAACGTACCAAAATAAATTTCTTAACCGCACACAATAAGAATAACTTTAATAAATGTCATCGTTTGCCTGCTACAAGTCAAAATCAAATATCTGTGGACAACATTATTTTTAAGTTAATGGTTTTCTTTATTGAGCTGTATATGAGTAATTATCAGACCTACAACTATGAAATACATAAGGCAGATTGTTTACTCGAATATCATGCTTGATATAAAAAATCAAAAAAATATATTAAACAAAACTTAAAATAAAAGGCACAAAATAATCAAAGCTTGTGTCAAAAAACTGTGGACATAAAAAAACAAAAATCATAATACTGTGGACAATACTATTTTTAATGTAAAATTTATTCTCTATGAGGTAATTTGCATAAGGGTCAGTTCAATATCGAAATATAGGTATAAGGTTCATACTTTTACATGACCTAGTTAAGAAAATGGCTTCAACAAAAGCAATAC
>JAHWFO010113004.1:2055826-2295020 GCA_023313115.1 Rhysida immarginata | reverse complement strand
ACTGTGGACATAAAAAAACAAAAATCATAATACTGTGGACAATACTATTTTTAATGTAAAATTTATTCTCTATGAGGTAATTTGCATAAGGGTCAGTTCAATATCGAAATATAGGTATAAGGTTCATACTTTTACATGACCTAGTTAAGAAAATGGCTTCAACAAAAGCAATACCACTCGAAATTCGTGAACGCATTATTGAAAGCAATATTGAATGAGGGAGGCCGTGGCCTGGTGGGCATTCACTGAAACAACTTCTGTGAAGTTAAGCATCTTCAGGCACGGCTAGTCACTGGATGGGTGACCATCCGTGATTCACGTTCTTCGGGGGGGGGCGCCCCGGCTACTGTGACCATCATACAGCAGTCGTTAATCCAGGGACCCAACTCGTCGGCTTCTAGCCATACAGGCCCTGGATGGACGTATTGGATTATCAGTACTAATAAAAAAAAAAAAACAAAAAAAAACCCCACAAAGAATCGATCAGAAAAATTGCTACAAAATTTAAAATATCAAACAGTGAACCAGTTTAAAACAGTCGGCAATGTTGAAATTAAGAAGCCAACGGGGCGAACTAAAACAACTTCTAGTCGTGATGAAAGAATGCTTCATTCTATCATCAAGAAAAATAGATTTGCTCAAAGACCAGAACTGACTCGACAGTGGTCAGCCAGCATGGGGAAAACTGTATCAGTATCAACCACATATCGCCGTATTCATCAACTTGGGTATAAATTTTATACTCCTAAAAAAACATTTCTCACAAAGGTGCAAAAGTATAAACATTTCACACAAGTGGGCAAAAGAGCGAGCCGATTGGTCTATTGAACAATGGAATAAAGTGGTATTTAGTGATGAATCCACATTTCAACTTTCTGTGGGTAACCAAAGTGGGAAAAAAGAGGTGAGAAAAAAGAATGAGACTAATAATTCTAATGGTAAAAAAAATGAAGTGTTAAGATTCCAGCATCATGCATGATCTAGGGTTGTGTAAGTACCAAAGGGACTGGAAAATTACATTTTATTGATGGATGCTGAGAAATATGTGTTTTGGCAACCAGCCTTCTTCCATCGATCGCCTCATTTCGTCTTGGTCGTAGCAGCATCTTTAAGCAGGATGGAGCATCCTGCCACACAGCCAAGTTAACCAAGAAAACGAGTGAGTGCTATGGAATGGCCTGCGAATTCTCCAGACATGAACCCTATAGAAAAAATTTGGAGAATTTTGAAAAATGAAATAAAGAAAGCTGGACCAACAAGAATGGATGAATGAAGATTTCAGGTGCAGAATGCATGAATAAAATAACACCAAAAACATGCAGCAAGCTGATATCTTCCATGCCACGAAGAATAACTGCACTTCTTAAGGCATATGAAGATGCCATTAAATACTGAGTGTGCATTGTGTAGCTAAAAAGGGTATTTCCACAGTATTATGATTTTTGTTTTTTTGTGTCCACAGTATTTTGACACAAGCTTTGATTTTTTGTGCCTTTTATTTTAAGTTTTGTTTACTATATTTTTTGATTTTTTTATATCAGTCATGATATTCGAATAAACAATCCATCTTATGTATTTTATAGTTGTAGGTCTGATAATTACTTATCTACAGTTCAATAAAGAAAACCATTAACTTAAAAATAATGTTGTCCATAGATTTTTGATTTTGACTTGTATATTTTTAAAACCGCCAATCATATTTAGGACACCCTTTATAAACCTTACTACCATAACCTTATTGCAAAATACAACACGTCCTTGACCAAAATATTTTACCGCCGCCTAAAAAAACAAAAACAAAAACAAATCGCTTCAGAAGTGGCTTCCCTTTTTTATCAAGAAAACCTCTGGCTGCAGGGTATGCTTAGCCAGCCATATAGCCAAATCGAGATACTGAACATACCGTACTTGGGATAACAGGGTCATCGCCTGCGACCTTATAGAATTTAAGGCTATTGGCAATTTTATGAGAACACCATCCGGCAATTTTATGAATCCATGAATCCACTTCGGGTAACAGCTTTTGTCCAAGTCAGAGGTGAATCAATGCCATGCAGACTTTCTCAATTTATGTAAGGCTTTCTATCCAATAAGCCATCCAATTATTCTCAAATTCTAAACATTTCTTCCTTATCCACAAACGTACATTCCACGAATCAACTTTCATGCCTATTGCATATTTTTTTTCAAATAATGTATTTACGCAATTATGTACAGTAGACCACTGACAAATTTACGTGATTTTCATTTTCATCAAGACATCATCATTAAGATTTTCATCAAATACAAGGTGGTGGCCTATTTTCGTCCATTCAACCCAAAAATCGACTTAAAGACAGTAATTTTTCGCAGAATTTCGACTAATAAACTAAAAAGGCTTGGTAATACAAGCCTTATGAAAAGATAATAATGGGTGTGCAAGATACCTCCAGAAAGTAAGTTTCGCTTGGTAGTACAAAAAAATGATTACAAAAAAGTATCTGCATACATTGAACGACTTTTTTACATAGCTCCCATCATTTAGAAAGGCACTTATCATTGGGGGGCAAACTTCAGGTGAAAAAAGATGAAAATTGCAAGGTAAAAGTGGCCAGAAGTTCGACAACGATGACAGGGTAAAAGAAGCTGTCACAACGTGGTTGACTTCACAGCCGGCAACATTTTATCAACAGGGATACAAAAATTCGTACCCTGCTATAGTAATGTCTTCAAAATGGTGGGAGCTATTTAGAAAAATAATTCAAAGTATGGAGATTTTTTTTGTAATAATTTTTTTTCTGTGTGTGTACTTATTTTTTTTCTTGTACTACCAAACAGAACGTACTGTTTGGACGTACCTCGTATTTAGATGAGCACATGTAACTTACCTCATTGGCATTCCATTCGCCAAATCGAACGTGACGCTTCTCGTCCGTCAAGTGAGTTCGCACTTTTACCAAAATGTCCTGAATTAATAATGATAAAAAAAAATTACAGATGAGTTTAAAAATAAAAAGCAATACGGTTGAATATAAAGTTTATAGAGTCGATTATCCCAACTAATCAATTATATACGATATTCAAAATTTAAAACTATATATATCCGACAGTCTAATCCCCTCTTTTTCTTAAAGAAATAAATTCACCTCACGACAAAACATTCAGTTTCTCTTTCCTCCCATCCACCACCAAAGGATTTACAGAAATTTCCAGTAAAGGTGTAAGCTTTACAATACTTCAATAAAAGGGGGATTTGTAAAGGGGGAATTCAAAACGAAGGCCTCG
Source organism: Rhysida immarginata (assembly GCA_023313115.1). NCBI lineage: Eukaryota > Metazoa > Arthropoda > Chilopoda > Scolopendromorpha > Scolopendridae > Rhysida > Rhysida immarginata. The sequence continues at coordinate 2,291,756 of JAHWFO010113004.1, read as the reverse complement.
GCGTTTCATACAGGACCAAATACAACAACAAACGGACCCTTAACCCAAGAACGACAAATGATGATGGCAACATCTACAAGAAAGCAGGGGTATACCAGTTATCTTGTCCCGATTGCGATGCGATATACATCGGATCCACAGCCCGATCGTTCATTATCAGATTCAGAGAACATAGACAATCATGGACCAATAAGGACAACAATTCCGCTTATGCTGTACATCTCTACAAAATGAAGCGCAGCATGGTAGACATCGACCAATGTATGAAGGTATTATGGACTAACAACGACAAAGCCAAGATAATATTACGAGAAGAATTGGAAATCACCAAACGAAAGAAAACCGCGCCCAAAACCCTATTGAATAACCAAACAACTTTCGAACGAAAAGAAACCCTACAAATACTCATCGACATCGGAGTTCCCCATACGGTCAGCGCCTCTCCAGCTCGCGCTTATACCAATCACGATATTACATTGTAACTTACCTATCTAATTGGCTATCATAATACGCACTCTCTGTATAAAAACACGGCCTGGCCAGCTTGACGCTTTGTAGTTTAGTAGCCTCCGATGATGGCGTAATGCCGAAACGCGTAAGGCATAATAAACCACTTACCACCATATCTTCTCTGACCGTTTTATTCTTTTAGATTTGTAAATCCCTTGGCAGTGTAAGCTTTAGGAAATTTTGTCTTGCATTCTCGAATTTTTGTGTGAATACTTGAACGCTAACACCTATTCAGTTTAAAATTAAAACAGGACACTTAGTGGTCCATCAAAAAGATCACTAGAGCCTCACTAGCGATCTTTATTCGTAACGGACAAAGTGATCAAGTATCACTGAAGTGAGAATTTTATTAAGGCTCCCTCCACTTTTCATAATTGCATTTAGTGCAAATGTACATACACTGGTGAATGAATTAGAAACATGTAAATTTGTTTTAATCTGTTTTAAGCAAAATAGTTTGAAATCATGTGATTTAGGCGTGTACTAATATAAGGAGGAGTTGGTTGGGTCTAATCATAGAACTTGATATCATCATGGAGAAAATGAACGCCTTGGCTGATTCTAAAAGGAACTCATTGTTGGTGCTCGTCTCTACCTGGAGCCACGATTGAAACAACGAAGCAGCTCACTGGATTCTCGATATCCAAAGTATTCAACCATTGGAAAAATGACCCAATGGGGTCACTCAAAAATAATCAATCATAAGAAACAGAACATACACTGTGTAACAACTGACAAATTATTTTAACCAAGGCTCCTTCCGATTTATATCTGGCAGAACCAGGCATCAGCAATTGAAGCGGATCCAACTCTGCATTCGCATGCCTAAATGCAAAACCCCTGATTTCTGCAAAGAACAGGAAAAGTTCGTCTACAGTGGTGTCTGGAACGTTCGTGATTGAACACCTGAATTCTAGAAAAAAGTCATAAGCTCTGATGAATCATAAGGTGTGGCCAGAGTACCATGAATCAACGGATCCATACGCGTTTTCAGCGATGCGTTAGATCCGCTATGTGCGTATCCGTCAAAGCAGCAACCAAGAATGCACGGATTCGTGGCAGGTTTGGAGTTGCCTTGGAGTCAACTTTTTCAATCCGATCCGTATAAATGAGCCCGTGACATTATCAACCAATCAAGCAGCTCCAAAAAGCTTTGCGCAGCAATCGAGAAAATGACTACGACGTTGTAGCCGAACTTCAAAGATAAATTTCTTATAGTCGAAGTTCGGAAATTCCACCGCGTATTTAACATTAAAAATACACATTATAAGGACGCGACATCTGGTGTGATAACATCAAAGCTGCTTGCGTTTAAACATCTGCAACGGATCGCACATTCACGCAACGGACCTAACGCATCGCTGAAAACGCGCTTTAATAAATCAATTCACCGTTCTTGTGGTGGTATCATGGTATGGGATTTTTTCTGCTGGTACCAAAACTGATCCCTAATATCCGAACATTGTTGCCCGCCAGATCCATTCTTATCCTAGATGTGATGGCTTCTTCATGGGGGATAAGGTTTCACTTCGTTCGATAGAATGTTTGGGGCACGTTGGAACGATCCAAAAAGAGTACAATCCTTTTCCAACAAATATGCTAAGATAAATGAGAGAATGTCTGCTAAAGGGATGGTTTTCCATTGACTTACAAGTGCTTCAACAGCTTATTAACTCTTGCCAACGCGCATAAATGTTGTAATTTGAGTCAAAGGGGGTCCAATTAAAATATTAACCACGTGTTTCTAATTATGGTTGTACCACTGCAAACAATCGACGTAGATAATGTAAATTTATTAAGTCGTAAGCATCGGTGACAGGACGGAGGCCCAATACGCATAAGCTTACAATATCCTCTAACTTAAAAAAAGAATCCCCTCCACTCCCTTTCAAACCCAAGCTAACGTCTCTTCTCTTTGATTTTCCCCGTCTGGCCTGTTAAAGCAGCTCTCGTCAATGTTAAGAGATCTCTTATCGGAGAAGAGAAGACACGAATTAAGGTTATCCACCCTCACACCTACCCACCTCCTCTTTAAAGAAGAATAGAGACTGTGGCGGCGAGCCAAGGTGTCGCTGTAATCGCCCGGGCAAAGTAATTGCATTGTCAGCGTCGATTCACACACACACACACACACACACATACATACAAGACAACTCGCGCCGGTCAATCCCCCACCACCAGAGGGTCCATTTGTCTCCCACCCCCACTCTCTTTGACTCCTTCAGGGAAACAACAACAAAGAAGAGCCACTCGGAGTGGAAAAAGGGAAGCTGGCGACGCGTGAAGATTCGAATGCGATTAGAAGAGAGTCAATTGAAAGGCGCGGGCACACAAGACGAGATGACTACATAAAAACAACAGCGGCCAAGGAAAAGGAGAGAGAACGGAGTCTTCACACAAAAGATCCGTCCAACATTGTTATATGCAGCACGAGGAAAAGAACAATCGAGACGATGCTTACAGGAACTTTGAATCAATAATCACACCCCGTTCCCTATTAAACAGCTCTCAAAACCTAACGCTTCATATTCTTCTGGATCCCGTTCTCGAAGTTTCTTCAACACAATGCAATTTTCAAAGGAAAAAAAATTAAAAAAAAAAAAAGGACTATGCCGATTCATTAAAAGAACAGGCACTCACGGCCAATCAGTTTTAGTTTTCAATTAGAAACAAAATCACAGAAACAGAATAAAATCCATAACGGCCATATTAGTGTTAGATATGTCTATTTATTCCGACGGATAATAATGAGATTTCAGGTCATCATGCCTGACAACGTTACACTGACCAGTTGTGCTTGCAAATGACGGCGAAGATGACGCTGCCATGTCTCATCAGCCGAGCTCATTGGTTTGTCCGGCGTCTGACCAGAATCGTCTACGGTTACAGACAAATGGCGAAAATCACACATCCCCACATTCAATAGAGGATGCACATCCTGCAAACCAGATTCAACTTTCTTGGCTTCCACAGGACTGGCACGAAATGGTGTAGTCCAAATGGGTTATTGGTTCCAGTTTCCGGATGTTGCACAAGACCATGAATCTCAGCCTTCAGTACCGAAGGACTACAGAAATAAGAAGCTTGAAGCAGACAAGAGTAGTCCTTATGATACTGCTCAACAAGGCGCGAACAATACACAGACAATTACATATGCAGATAGATCATCTGTTACCACGTGCAGAAAAGGCATTCTTGCGGATCCGGCCGTGAAACTAAGTGTATTTTGGGAAGCCTACACTTTTCAACATACAAAGAAGCCACTCCATGATCTGGTGTACCGTAAATCGTTTGATCAGCAAATCCGGCGTTGGCAGATTATCCAAAGATGCAAAGCAGGCAGGCCAGAAAAACGACACTAAAAACGGCAACGGTGATTTTTCTTAACATTCTGTTCAGCAGAAGATTAAGATTTGAAAGAATATCCACGGACGCTGCGAATCCCAGCGGAACGAAAGAATGGATCTAAACGAACAATTGGACTTGGTATCATTATGAAGCTGACGGCAGCGCATTTGCAAGAACGCTGCCCGAATGCCAAAGAATTATACCTGATGGGTGACAGATGACCATAGGCTGTTTCTCTGGGTGAATCCAATAAACCAGGCTTCGTTTTCTATCGACACAAAGGCTGAGCAGACTTCGTGGCGATAAACGCCAAGGTCAATGCAGCTTATTTTCATGAGATACCATGGACATCTATCTGCATGCGGAATATATCAGGATGAGTCTGCACTGCTCACATACAATTTCAAAACGAGACACAGATTTGTTCGATCTCCACTTGTTTTGAAATTGTATGGGGGCGCCCCCCCCCACAGACTTTTGACTCATCAGTATATGTAAGGTACTTGGTCACATGGAGAAGGCACCATGCCACACCGCAAGATGTTCTGTACGCTACTACGATAGTTGCTTAGGGGGCTAATTCTAATTTTCGAGGGATCACCTATGGACACTGGACTATTGAAAAGGACTCGAACGGCGACAATTCAAACAGCTGAGGGACTTTGGAAATCTTCAGAAGATATGGGTTTAATTCCGCTGCACCATCTACGATACAGTTTCCAGCAAGTAGAGCTTTCAGTGCAGAAGGACTTTCCTGGCTCGTGGCTCTCACATACGAGGGGCGTTCAAATTTGACCCGGACTTTATTTTTTGTAAATTTCATTGTTGTAAAAATCTAAACGTTCATTCTTGGGATGACAAGTACCCGCCTGTCATGCAAATGCAGCACCACTCATGACAACCGATTGTTTGTTTAAACGAAATGGCGGACAGCGATGTGTCGACCAAAGTTGAACAACGAATAATCATCAATTTCTACATAACAAAGGTGTGAAAGCATCTGAAATTCAGAGACTTCAAAGACAGTTCACCGAGTCATGTTTGTCTCGATCATCCGGTTTGGTTTTGTTTTTTTTTTGTTTTTTTTGGTACCAAAATTTTGAAGGAGGGCGAGAATCCACCGGCAATGAACCTCATAAGGTAAGGCCAGCAACTGCTGTCAATGATGGCATCACCACACGAACAAATGATAAAGGACAACAGGCGGATTCATGTCCGAGAATAGACTTCAATACTGAACATCAGCACTGATCGTGTGGAGACCGTCATCCACGATAAGCTGAAATTCAACAAGATCTGTGCCAGATGGGTCCCTAAGCAAACTCTCCGAGGTTCGCAAAACAATCCGGGTGAAAATCTGCTCCTTGCTGTTGCTGTAGCGATATGACAGGGAAGGTGACAGCTTCCTAAGGCGTGTTGTGACCACAGACGAAACATGGATTCCTCACCATACTCCTGAAACCAAGCGTGCGAGCATGGAGTGGCGACACACTGTCTCACCATGACGCATGAAATTCAAGAAGACACCATCGGCAACGAAAGTGATGGCGACTGTATTCTGGGACATTAAGGGTATCATTCATGTTGATTTGCTGAAAGAACGTCGAACCATAAATGCACCCTACTACTGTGACATTTTGAGGACGTCCCTGAAGCCGGCACTAAGGAAAAAGCGACCAGGACTCTTTACCAGTGGTCTTTGTTTTCTGCAAGACAATGCCAGACCACACAAGCCAAACTATGGACACACTGATGGAACTCAAATGGGACATCTTACCCCATCCTCCATACAGTCCGGATCTCTCCCCTTGCGACTATAACCTTTTTGGACCATTGAAAGAGTTCTTGGGAAGGCAGAGGTTCGGCTCCAATGAGAAAGTGAAAAAGGCTCTCCTGACGTGGTTTCGATATCAGCCTGAAGATTTATACAAAACCGGTATCCAGATGCTCCCAGAACGCTGGAAAAATATATATAGAAGGGCAAGGAGAGTTCTTTGAGAAATAACTGGTTTGTGTGGATTTTTTTTTGTAATTTCCTGATTTTATAAAAAATGAAGTCCAGGTCAAATTTGAACGCCCCTCGTATAACAGAATCGGTTGGATCGGTAATGTTCTTGAAGATACAAGTGAGAAAAATTTTAATGGTATAGAAAAATATTTAGAAGCAAATAGCATTCGAATGGGCTGTGACAGTAGCTATCTCGATGTCCACTGCTATATGCCAAAAAAAAGCAAGAAAATACCTATCAGGGGCAACTTGGGTTCCATGTCAAAATAGCGAACGTCAAAATAACGAATGAAAATAGCGAAAAACAATAGCGAATTTTGAAAATATGTTCAAATATTTCGTATTTACTTTATCCACCAAAAGCTTGTTATGGGCTTCAAATATTACCATCAAATGTTAGGGGAGAACAGGGTAATGACGGCCACTGGGTAATGCCCATCACCAAAATATCATCACCGTTTGGGGAATTACTGGCGAATGAGTGGCCATCTTGACATTGTCCGGTTGGCTGTAGTGCTGTCAAGTTATATTCACTGCCTTTCCTTCTAAGAAATTAACTTCTTTGAACTAGTAGTGCTGTCAAGTTTTCAGTGTGAATTCCTAGTGAACTCTTCCTTGCACATTTTGCATCCTATAGAAGTTTTTCCGTTTATGTTTTGTTTGTGTTTAGCTTGATTTCATTTTAGTCCAATTAAATTTGTTATGTAGGTATTGTTTAGCCAACTTTTGTTTATTTGTAGCTGTATAAAGATTCTATACATAAATATAAGATAGAAATGTAAAATTATAAAGTGTCAAACATGAGTTACAGAAAAGAGGTAAAATTGTTGCCCACCAGGTCCATCCAAATATCCTCTGGGGCGACACCTATCTAGGACAACATACAGAATGGTTCGTGAAAAATGTCAGCGAGTTTACGTTGCTACAGTAGTCTGAAAAATCGCCAGGGCTCGATTCTATAGAAACTAGGGACGAGCTGGAAAGAGCTGTTCACTACATGCCTTCACAACCGTCGAATCCATTCACCAGAGTGTTTCCAAAGCCTCACGAAATTAATGTCAAAACAGAAGGTTACTCTTAGAGTATTTTTATTAAATCGACAGGCCAGTGCAACTATCTACTTCCGAGGCCTACAAGAAAGACAGGCCTGGGCACTCAAAAGTTACCCGATGATCGGGGTCTGAGCCCTCTCCTCCATCTTGGATTTTAATAATTAATGCTTTTTCGTTTGTTGGAAACAATAAAGGTTAGATTGTTGCTCAGACCTCGATGATCAGGTGACTTTTGAGTGCCCAGCCCTGTCTTTCTCGTAGGCCTCGAACTACTTCGTAAAGATGCCAGCAACGCACTTTCTTCGCTACAACTCTGAAGACGACGAATGCTGGTGAAAGAGAAAAGATGACCATTAAGTAGAGGAAAAAAAACAGCCAAGTGTCTACTCACGTATTCGGGCTTCATCTTCTTGTCGCCACCGCGCAGCACCGTTCTCTCCAATTTATCAATGATGCTCTCGATGTACTCAATGTCCTTGAAGCGGAGCTCGTCGTTAATGATGTCCAAATCGCGGACTGGGTTCACGTCGCCTTCGATGTGAGTGACGTCGTCGTCGTCAAAGGCGCCTGGTCAAAATGAGAAATAAGATAAAAAAATAAGGTACCATTAATAATGAATTCTAACTATCATTACAGGAAAGGGTGTACACCTGTAAGCGCGTATTAATTGATAACCCTATAAAATACAGGGATTGGACAAAATAATATGAAAATACAAAGTTCTAGGGGAAACCTGTCGTATAGTCCCATCCTCTAGTTTTGAGCCAGGCCACCTAGCGGGCAAAAATGTACATACGTCGTTGTAGCAGTGATAGCGTGCGGATGCTAAATATATTGCGGCGTTGAAGCTCCGTTATGGCTGACCTCTCAAAGTTCGAAAGAGGCGTGATTGTTGGGGCCCGTCTTGCCGGAACCTCAATAACGAAAACGGCCACCCTTGTTGGGGTCGGGTGAAGTACTGTGTCGATTGTTATGGCAGCCTATAAGAAACAGGGAAAGACATCATCTGCCAAGCACAACAGTGGCCGAAAGTCGAAGCTCACTGATAGAGACAGAAGAGTTTTGAAACGGATTGTGGCCGAAAAGCAAAAGACAACAGCATCCCAGATAACATTCGAAATGAACACACATCTACAGGAAGCTATATCAGCAAAAACTATGCGGTGTGAATAGCATGCAGAGAACATACACGTTAGAATGGCTATTCCAAAACCATTTGTGACACCATGTAATGCATTGAAACGACTAAAATGATGTCGCAAGCATAGAAATGGGATACAACAACAATGGGAGAATGTCATCCGCTCAGACGAATCGTCGTTCACATTATTCCAGACAAACGGATATGTTTGCGTCTGGAGAACGCCAGCAGAAGCCTTTGATATTGCCTGTCTCCTTCCTACTGCTAAGCATGGAGGGGGATCAGTGATGCTGTGGAGGGCGATGTCTTACCGTGGTCTCGGCCCACTTGTTGTCCTGCACGGTCGGGTTACAGCACAAGATTATGCCAGTATTCTGGCCGACCATCTTCATCAAAAGTGGCAAACTGCCCTGATGAACAACGTCTCTTCGAAGACGATAATGCTCCCCCATTCATACAACACCTCGAATGGCCCCCTCAGTCCCCTGACCATTGAACCCTTTGTGAAGGATTTTGGAGGCCAATCTGCGCAGTAGGTTTAGACCTCCAAGGACACTCTTGGACAATTAGCGACCTTTTAGAAGGAAGAGTGGCTACGTTTCCCTGTGACTGTTGTGCAAGACTTGTATTTGTCCATCCAACTTCGGATACAAACTGTAAATAATGCAAAAGGAGGGCCATCGCACTATTAATAAATATTTTGTCTCATTTTGACAGGTGTCCATATTATTTTGTCCAACCCCTGTACATATATGAGACAAATATATGGAACCTTTTGGTAAAAGAAGAAATCTTTGCTTAATATGATGTTCGGCCTGAATTCTCCTGGGAATTGACAAATGTAATTCCGGGATGGCGGATAATGGAATCTGATTCCATTTTTCATGCAAAAATTGTCCAATTTTCGCAGAGATGCTGAAAACGGAAAACGAGCCCCTACCTTTTCTCCAAAAGTGATCATAGAGGTCCATTATATTCAGGTCCAGTCACTAGGCTTACAGGGAAAGTGCGAGACCTCGTGTGTATGTTCTTCAAACCACGACTTGACAACAACTGTACGATTCGAAGCTTCAGCATCTTGGTAAATGGCGCTCAGGAAACCGTGTCTGCACCTTGGGTGTACGTAGTCGACCGATCAAGTGAGCATTTATAATTATGTGATCTTTGTTGTCAGTCATATGCAATTTCCAGTAGAGTAAGTCAAACGCTAGCCCCATTACAATCTTGATCAAATTCTTTGGTCCACCACGACAGAGGATATTCCGCTAAAGAAAAGTACCAACCACAAGAACACCCATGAATACACGGATTAAAAAACCGCGCATACATCTCTGTATAATCATCGCGGTTTAATCACAAACAGAACGAACTACTAATTTTTACAGAAAAATAAGCGCGCTCAAGAGTAAAACAAGAGATGACAAATGATGGACGCAGATAGATGACTCGACGACCACGATCCGTTTTCAACGACAGGATGGGGGGGGGGGGGGGGGGCGCTTGTCACGACGCCCGTTGCCGCCGCCATAAATAACACACAAAATTACAATAATTCTCCCGCTCTTCCCTAAAAGGAGTGCGCAGGCGCGAAGCGGCGAAATCATTAGACGCCTAATTAAGGGCTTCACTTTTCACGAGAGAAGGGGGTCAGGCGAAATAATGGCGGCCGGTCAAACGCTTCACTAGTCACGGTGCGAGTCAATCGGGTATCTCCCGTCCCCAAGATAAACGTAGCGCGCATTCATTTAACTTCTCATGAGAAGAGAGTTGTACTCTACAACCGACATGCAAGCCACCATGAACAGGGGGATGAATGAAGAACAAAGTTTTTCAGAGGTTAAAAAAAAACGACTTAAACTGAATTAAATACCAGTATTCAAAAAAGTGCTGTCGCTTTCCGACGTTATTCTCTCCAAAAGTCAAGACAATAGCTCATACATTTGCATCGGAGTTTCTCAGTCTTCGCAATGTCCGTGTAATCTACCGCATTTTGAATGTGTTTGTTATACGAATTCAAAACTCGACAAAATGGCTTCTGAGGCATAATTATACGCTGCATTTGATAATCATGCAGTAACAAAATCTACTGACGATGCACAGAGTCAGGTGGGTATGAGCTGATACTGAGGACAAGGCCAAACCATACAAACTTGAGCGTGTGCGGGTTTCCTTGCGCTGCAAACAGCCAGCATGGTGAACTGGAAAAAAGATGCGGCTCTTGCTGGACAATGCCGACCCCACAGTGCGAAAGTGACCCATATAAGGCGAATACTGCATTGGAAGGGGAACTGCTGCTGCATCCGGCTTATTTTCCAAGCGATCATCACTTAATCTGCGCTCTGGAAATCCACATTCGAACGAGACAGTTCCGTGATGAAGAAGAGATTAAATCCTAGGTTGCTTTTTTGTTTGTTTATTTTTTTTTTGCCCTTTAAAGACAGGACGTTTTACCAACACGATTTACACGAGCTTGCATCACATTGGGAAAAGGTACAGAATGTAATGGTGACTATTTCCATTTTGTCATGCGAGGTGCTACCCAAAATATATCCGAGAATGTGAATATATTCCGCCCAAACCAAAAACAGTACGAGGTTCTGCCGCTAGATGCCTCCTGGTGTATGCTTCAGCTGCTGCTCTGCCAAGTTTCGTAATCGTAGGCACATTTCTTTGTAAATTATTGTTGTTCGTGATGCAACGTGTTCTTGTGCTTCTGCGAATTTCCAAATTATTCGACCTGGTCAGACTGTCAACAGGAAGTCTTACTGCGAGGTTTTCAAAAGACTGAGGGAAAATTTCGCGCAAACGGCCCGAGTTGTTGAAGAACAAAGACTGGTTGTTCCACCGTGACAACACGCTCTCACACACTTAATTGTGAAGGAATTCCTGGCAAAAAACTACATGGCAACGGTCCCCCACCCTCCCTACTCTCCTAGCTCTCTGCGACTTCTACTTCTTCCCTAAAATGAAAGGGCGGCCTTTTGACTCCATTGAAGAATGCAAGTGGAATCGCAACTGGTCTTGAACACTCTACAGCCTTCGGACTTCCAGGAGTGCTTCCAAAAATGGAAAAATCGCTGGGATCGTTGCTTATGTGGCGGAGGTGACTACTTTGAAGTTACCGCGGAAATTAGGGTATAAGATGCGTTTTCTGCTTTTTACAAGAAAATTCTCGGAAATTTTGGATAGCACCTCGTATATCTACTGCGTTTTGGTTATGTCATATTCCAAGAAAGAAAGCGATAAACTGTAGGAATCTGAGTATCAATGAGGAAGGAAATGAGCACTAGGGCAAAGGTGGGAAGCAAGCTAGGAAACGAAGAGAATACTAGTATAGAAGTCAATGTTTAATATTTGTTTTTTTTCAAAACTTAACAAGAAATTAATCCCCTGAAGAGGACATAGGAAAGTAGCAGAAGCCCTGAGGTCATCTATTTTTACATCCTTATCTGCACTTTTTACCCACCCCAGGTTTTTTAATCAAACTTTTTTTATCCTCGAATGTAGAAAATGTAAAAGATCTCTATCGTCCTTCCTTACTCATCATTTCCGATCGAATGACATATCACTTGCCATATGTTGCCATAGTTCTAAAGACCAAGTGACTGCCACCCCTGCAACTCCAACCCCAGTGGAACAATTTGGCCAGAGTGTTTATCGAGATGTCGCTCCGTAACAAACGTTTCCATTAGTCCGTGGTCCAGTTTCGGTGTACACTATTCTAAACATCGCTTCTCGTTGATTCTGCTGTTGTGGACCTTATGAGTAGCAGCACGGCCATGGAAACTCAGGATCCTCACATTCAGAGAATGGCGATTGTACTTGAAGAGGGGTATTTGAAATGGCATTTCGGGACTCTTTAGCAACTCGACGATCTCTATCATTTTCTTTGGCAACTTCGCCGTTACACTGAAGCTGCTCCACAAGATTTCCATTTGATATTGATGTCACAGTTGAACGCGGATATTTGCAGAATGGCAGAAATCTAGCGTAAGACTTGTTGGTCCAATGATGGTAGCACGTAGGAACTCACCGAGCTCTGTTAATCGACCCAAACTACACCAATATGAATCCAGTATAGCATGTTTTTATTTACAGACATGTAAATTAAGGCACCCAAACAAACAACGGTGGTCATATCGAGTTTTACGCAAGAAAGTTTCGTTTCTTATAGGAAGAAAGCGAAACTTCATGAAACGTTATCTAACGATTATGCCAATTGAACTTTCGCAAAGTCCTTTTGCGCAGACACAAAAGTGTTGGGCCTCGACGCGTTCGTTGCGAAGGCGACTTCAATGCTACCATTATCAACACTCTGAATACTGAAAACTTTTCCCCGAGACGACATTTCCCGATGGTCGTTTAATACCAACAACGTTCAAAACTTCCACAACCGAAAACTTTATTGACCTCTGCAATTCAAAATTGTCTCCCAGGAACATGTGTCCAGTTCCAGATAATCCGACACAGATTTTCTCGATCCCATTCGTCACGTGTTGAAAAAACGAAAACATTCTGCGTTGAGCTATTAACAGTTTGGTCGTCATTTTGTTTCCCCATTGTCTTCCCATTTTAAAAGAAAAAATTTATTCATTTCCCATTCAAAACCTTCCATTACGCCAAGAACGTGGAAGGGGGGTTTATTATTTCTTCTCTTATCTCTTATCCCAATAAGTCTCCTGCGAAGCACGAGATGGCGACATTTTTACCGCTCTCGGGTCCCTGACAAATGGCGGCTCCGGGAGTGTCCGAGCGCCGGCGGTCAAGGGGGCAGCGGCCGGGACAGGGCCGGCCGATTATCATGGCGGCGCAGGCGTGAGGCGGCGACCCTTGCACCCCTGGCACTCTGCATCATCAGTATCGTCGGGGGGGTTGAAAAGGCTGGCGCACACCCTTGATTTACGGGCTCCACCTCCGCCCTGGCCGGACGCTGATACAGCCTGCCCGCCACTGTTTATCCCCACCCCCCACCACTTTTGGGTTATCAGCTCGCCAAGAAACCCGCAAAAGGTCCACTGCCCCGAACCGGGCCAAAAGGGATCGGGTCCGTCGTTTATTTCCCACCGTTTGCGGCCCCATTGTCTTATATAAACGTGATAAAACAACATCCGCTGCTTTTGTCAGGAACAACCGTTCCACACGTTCAAGTTCAAAAATGTTATAAAGGTGGAGGGAGGACCTTTTTATGACTTCACATAAAAGTTTGCGAAATTCCTTTCTTTTCTCTTTAAATGTATTTTTCTAGATAATTTCAAATGCAGAGATAACATCATAGTCGTGACTCCGTGAGAATTCAAAAGCGATATCAAATAAGCGATAAACTGCTTTTTATTGCAGTTTTTGAGCACGGTCCACGAACAAATTCCAAAATCGTCCGTCGTTCAACAATCAGCTGTAACGTCATGATAGTACCAATAGAAAGGGCTACTCTCTAACGCTATAATGAACAATAGAAATGTCCTTTGTAAAGTATCAAGTGCCAGATAAATTTTCTAATGCTATTTTGTCAAAACAGTGCTAGATATTTACTTAATCTTTTATGTTATCTGAATTTCATTAAATCTCAGTTGCATGTATTTCAAATAGGTAACGTCATTTATGTAATATGCCGATAACTAATTTAGTGAGTTGCTATACGGTGGCCCAAACTACCGATCATTAGGTAGCACACCAAAGAGCAATCATAACTTAAAATTTACATCACTTCTCAATTTTTCCTGATCTTTGAAGGAGAATAACACATTGGTCCATAGTGACAAGCCTCTCGAAAAAATTCGTCTGGTTCAACTTGACACAGGTGCATAAGCTCGGAAGCTGCATCTCACAGCTCGCATCTCCAGTTTTCTGACGGGGGCTGCGCCATGTTGCTTTCGACGCTCTGGCGGTGTTTAGCGGTACTGCGCCAAGCGCTGCTTTGTATCCTTCAGCACAGGAGGGATATCGTCTCCCAGTGGCACCACACATTTTCAAAAGCGATCGTTCTTTCAGGTTGATTGTAATGACTTTATGACCGCCCCTCGCAAGTTGGCAAGACATTGGGCCTACAGTTGCCCAACACTTTTTCTACATGTTAACCATCCCTTGGCCAACATTTTTTCTTCTTGCTCGCGAATATTATGCCAACAGTTTCAACAATATTGATAAAAATTAATAAATTCATCACTTCAAAACGATAATGTAAACAAAAACAAAATAAATAAATAAATTATTGATGAAAATCAGAAAGAAAATTCCACAGCCTGGACTCGAACCAGAGGAACCTTCAGCTAATCGCGCTGACTCCCTAACCAACTGAGCCACTGTGGACATGGAAGCATTATGCTATCTTCATGTCCTTTGAGCAGTTACCTAGTTCGCAGGTTGGGACTATCTTTGCTAATGGGGTATTATTCATTAAAGAATAACTCGAGAACGATCTATGAGGTTATCCTACGCTGTATCTCAGATTTTCAAATTACTGATGAAATAGGAAAGAAAATTCCACAGCCTGGACTCGAACCTAAATAACAAGTCGCCATCTTGTCTAACGCGATTCATAAGTGCGCACCGGTCGAGACTTCCGTGTGCTTTAAATATTTTTTTATACAGTATAATTGCAATGTTGGAAAGAATCTAACACTTGTTCTTTAAATTTTTAAGTAATATTTTAAGTAAACCTATTCCAATACGTATCAAGAAATTAATCCTCCCGAGGAAGGTATAGGAAAGTAGAGGAAGCGCTGAGGTTATCTATTTTTACCCTTTTATCTGCATATTTTAACTGGGGCCCCATTTTTTTTAATCGAAAAATTGATTTTCTCGAACGTAGTATTTAGAAAATCTTTCGTTTCTCATCATTTCCGATCGGATGATATATGACATGCCATATGTTGCCATAGTTCTAACTGCCACCCCTGCCCACAATTCCGACCCCATTAGGACAATTTGGCCCAAACTTCATAGTAATGTTGATCTTGCTTAGAGGAATCTGCATACCGAATTTCACTCCTTTATATGCATAAATACGCGTAGACCTTTTGGTCCCCTCTAATTTCCGCCCCCAGTGGGCCAATCAAAATCAAACTAAATAGTGAAGGTGCACATGCCCATCGTAAGCTACATTCCGAATTTCAACCTTCTACCTTAAAAAATGCGGAAATTATGAAGGGGGCGGACGGAAATTGTGAAAACAATAAGTAGCTCCATTCTTCCGCTACTTAAATAATTGATAAATCTTTTCTAATACAGATATGCGATCGCTTTGATTGGTGTTGCGAGCAGGTGTTATATAAAGCATCAGTCTGTGCTCTTCTAATCAATCGTTCAAAACTCTAGCGCGAATGACAACACAGTTAAGTTGAAAACGTAAATACACAATTGGACCTTCTTTTAGAAACTGGACAAATAGTCTTTAAAAAATGTTGCTTAGTGCACCTATTTCAAGCGAATGAATACCTCAGCAAATACCTAAACTTTCACACATGAAGTATTTCCCTCCTCCCTTCAAGCATTTAAGTTCCATTTTCTTTCTGTATTCCTCTTTGGACACATTTTGGTGTGAAGATTCCCCAGTTTTTTCCACAACCCTGGGAACAGCTTTCATGGGAATACAAGCAAAATTTAGATTTATTACACATAAAGTTTGGACTATGTCAGGCGATTTTTTTTTTGGGGAGGGGGGGGGCCATTACCCTGAGGCGTACCCGGGTTAAACCACTGAAAATACATAAAAAACTCAACGGCAAAAGTTTTAATGTTTTTTTTTGTGGTCATGGCAACATGACTGTCAGAGACTGTTTGACTAACTTGTAAGTCCATCATTATACATGGTGCGGCAGAATGGAGTATACCACATTTCAAAAGGCAGTAACCAAAGGTTATAGAAAAAAAAAAGCTTCATATTTTCAAGAGCTACTAACAATCTAGTTTTTTTTTTACAGTTTGCTTATTTTTTTTTTTTTATAAAAATGATACATGTCGGGTAGCACTGCCGAAGCCATTCTCGAAAGTTATCCACCACTCATCTGATTTGTACCCCTGCGATTTTTTTCTTGTGGGGATATCTCAAGGAGGTGGGGTTTTTTTTTGGTTTTTGTTTTTTTTTAAAAAAAAAAGATTGTTAGTAGTTTTGAAATTATGAAGATTTTTTTTCAATAGCTTTTTTGTTCGTTTGTTATTGCCTTTTGAAATGTGGTACTCCATTCTGCCGCACCACGTACAGTTCTTGACGAGTTTGGAAACGATTAGTGGTTGATAATTGGCTCAAACGCCGACGGTTCCGACTTTCGACCACTATTCCCTTCACTTAAGAGTTTTCGTTTCCAAACATTAAAAAAAAATATCCATCGCTTTCGCAATTACATCAATAACTCAAAATACTTTAATTCTCAAAACTAAAATTAGCATTCGAATATCCCTTTCGAACGCCAATGCGTATCTCACCTAACACACGCCAACCTCATTTCACTTCCCTTTTGTTGGCACCTTCTGTTCGAGGTGTCATTTTCAACGCACTATTTTTCCATACGAGCATTCTCCATCATCATCCTTCTTCATCCCGTCCCACACTCCTTAGTTATTATCTCATTGGTCGTGTTTATGCGTTGATGGATGACCAATTCCCGCCCATCTCGCAGGCTTCCAACGCCGCTTTTACGCTAATAGCCACGGGAGGGATAACAAGGCCGACCCGTCGTCGCGGTGTTATAATTACACAATCTCCATTCTCAAAAGTAACGGGTATAAAATTTATAACGCATCCATTATGAAAAATAAACTACCACTGGCGGGAAGAGAATATTCCGTTTATAGCCAAACAGGAACTCAAGCAGAGATTAATAGACTAACCTGATAGCATGCAAAGAAAGGTGAGAAGTGGGGGGGAAAAAAGCAATAAATCACCGGTCCTAGTTATCCGTTCCTATTTTTAAAAGGCCAAACGGATTTTTCATACGTTATTTTGATTTATTTCGCGGATCCCTCCACTTCCTGCTTTTACCCTTTCGATCTTCTATAACGAACCTAAATCCAAATGAATAATGAATAACCGACGACAGAGGAACAAATCCCCACCAAACACGACCTTAACCGTACTTACGACGGAGTACGAACCAAATGTCATCAGCTGAGAGCTCATTTCAAAACGTAAGCTCCCGCTGACATGCAATGATCTTACAAGTTTTCATCGTTCAAAGACACGATTCGCAATTGGGTAACGACCATAAAATAAGCACATAAAGGAATCCAATACTTTGCAACGAGCGTCCGCCTTTTAAAACTGCTATCGAAACGATTACATATGCATTTCCTAAGTCTAAATTTATAATGTAACGGAAGGAAATTCAGGCCACGGGAGCGCGAGGATCGTGCGAAATACATAATAGAAACCAACTCGACCTTTTCCGTCGTTTTGGTAGTAAAGCTTCAAACAGCAGTAACTGCGTGCAAGTCCGGCGTTCTGGACAGAAGAAATTCCTCAAAAGATATTTTTCACGGCTGCTGCTTCATTGCTGAATCTCTTCCCTTTCAAAAATAAACGCCATTTCTTTAAAAAGTGGTAATCGGTTGGAGCGTATGGTGGGTAAGGAAGAGCTCCATAGTGCAAGCTGTGTAATTTCTGAAAATTCTTATGAAGCAGTTAGATCAATCTGGGTCGCTTAATTCGTCATTTCTGATACATAGCATCTCAGCTTTAGTTGAGTGACGTCACGATTGAAGCGGTTACAGTTCGTCCCCATGAAGAAATAGTTCGTATAATTTTCTGTATAAAAAGTTCAAAATTCTTTCTGCAAGTCATATTTCATATTTTTCTCCTCGATATTATAAAGAATCGGCGGATAGAAAGCCATTTGACGAAATTAAAAAAAAATATATTAAATAAAATGAAATCTGTCAACAGTCGAGATTATTTGATATAAAATGGCGGCGTAATGTTCGTATGTGAAGAACGTGAAAGAGATGTGTTAGAAATGAGAGATGAATCGAGTTTCCACGAAGAGGATTAAAATATTTTAAATATTAATTAAAAAAAATGATATCTGACAAATATTCGATTATTCTACTTTCGAAAAGTTACACGATTATAGTACGCCGATATTAGCGGAAGGAGACGATATTGTACACGAAATCCGATAAGCGACGTCATTCCGTGACGTCACTCTCAACTGAAGCTGAGACAGAGTCTAATTGGGTGCAATATTTTTCTGCATTAATGGTGTCGCCGACTCGGTGGCCGAGAGCGCTGAGCCACAGCAGCGAGTCGTGGGTTCCAATCCCTACTAAGGCATGGATGTTTGCGTTTTGTCCCTTGACTAACAGCTTGGGAAAAGAAGCTAAGCCGCAGTAGGCCAATCCCCAGTTGAATTTCAGATTAAATCACTATTAACGTCCTATTAACATGCCAGCTGCACATTGCCAAACAGTCACAATCATCAAGGTTTTGTTTCGGCATGTGTTCTCGGGCCTCATCAGCATCTAGCCATTGTGCAGATTGATGACGATTATCTTGCAATATCCATTTTAGTGCAGTGAGGTCTCTATATCGACTCTTCATATTTTGTGCAGTGAGGTCTTGGGGGATCACTTATAAGCTTTTTGATTTAGCCGTGTGCATGCAATTTGCGGAAAACTGTTAAACTGCGGACGCCTAATTTCTCTGAAATACAGCTTGGCGGGTGTCAGACTCCAATTTGGCGTACTTCCATTTTGTATCTGTAAATGACCGCACAATAATCAGCACTTAAATAATCGCTTGTCCATAGAAATAAATGGTCATCGAGCTCCACTGAAAAATCAAGCTAATGTTTCTAGCTCCTGATAGGGCGGGAACTCAATTGAAAAATGGCGCTTCATGTAATTAGCCCAACTTAAAGCTCTGGATTACTAAAGTACGGCAATTGCCTTCCCCAATGCTAGCAGATAATCTTGGTTACTGATTGGTTCGTTTGAGGTTACGTGTACCGAGATCTCTTAGGAAGGACAGGGCATTAGAGCCCCAGGGGCCGAAAGTCTCGAAGCCGATGTGTGCAAATACAAAGTTGTTTAGAAGGCCAGCGTACTTCGACGTTTTCTTGCTTTCTGCAACGCTTTTTCTATACAGGTTGGAATCCCATGTTAAATTTTCTCCAGAATATCACAAAACGATGATTAAAGATGATAAATTAACCACCACTATTATTAACTAAACTTCATATATTTTAAGCAATGATTGGGAGATTTTAACTACATAATCTATCTATCTAGTACAGAGGGTAGATTATCGCTTCGCGATAATCTGCGGCACCTACTCTTACGAGGGAGTTTTGCGCCATCCCAGTAAATATCGACTGTTACGAGATGACAGTAGCAGCCGGGACCGACGGCTTAACGTGCCCTCCGAAGCACGGGGGGTTTCATGATGGAAGAGCTGCTAGCGGACAACGAACGAAAAAGCACGGGACTCCATCTTGGATGTAAACAATGAGTGTTTTTCCGATTGTTGGAAACAATGAAGGTTGGATTGTTGTTCGGAACCAGATGGTCAGGTGACTTTTCCGCTTCGAGGCCTGTCTTTTTCGTTGGCCTCGACTTTGCTATAGTGACGTCACGCGATTTTCCAACCTTTATAGAAAAAGCCTTGCTTTTTGCAAGGTTCGTTTTTCAGCCATCTTTGGCCCAGACATTTATTTTGGCGATTAAAAAGTGTGACCTTTTATTTTGTTTATTATATTCAGGGGTAAATCAACCAAAAACTTCATCTGTAGATGGCATTAAATTATCTCAACCTTACCATTGCTTATGTATAAAATTTTAATTGAAAACAAAATTTAAAGGAAAAATAATAGTTACAAATTTTATTGATTGTCAGTTATATATTTCCAGACGATAATAATGCGAAAATTTTGAAAATAAAATTCATTTCAACTAAATTTTAGAGTGGCGCAAAAAATTATTGGGCCAAATGGGCCAATAATGGTGGATTGCCGTACTTTAGTAATCCAGAGCTTTAGCCCAACTGCGCATGCAGCGCTGCCCTATCGGCAGCTGGAAACTTTAGTTTCATTTTCAGTTTCAATGGGGCCAGAATTTGATGACATATTACTGCCGAATTTAGTATATTTTGATAATTGATAAACCAACGTGAATGTATTACATAGTTCACTCTTAACAATGGCCATCAATTATATAAAAAAATAACTGTACAAGTTAGGGAATTCAGATCACGGTAAGTGTCGCATAGATCGCACTTGCGACATTGTGACTTATGCGGCACCTAGCATGATATCAATTCTCTAGCTTCTCTAAACAATGGGAAATGGCGGAAGCTCGATGATTATTTATATCTATAGACCATGGTTCATACTTAATCTTCACTATCCAAAACACTAACACCATCTGATGGTGTTTATAAATATGAAAATTACTTCGTCTTCAAATCCAACATTTCTTGTGCAACGACCTGATAAATTTGTCAATATCGTTTTTTCCAATTTTCTAAAGCCACGTTAATGAGCAGGGGCATTTTTCCCCATTTGTCGAGGAGAGGTTGTTTTTTTTTTCAGGTCTGCAACAGCTCTCATTTTTAGGGACCAAAGCTACTATTTCAAATAACCCCTGGGGCACTATCCGGGGCATCCATAGTTCAGGCATAATGCACCGCAAGTTAGGTCTTGAAAAAATGATGTAAGCGGTGCAGAATCTTGGTGAAAAATGTCGTCGCCTTACGGTATAACATGACCATCTTTGTTTAGAAATGCCATAAGGATCTTATTATATAGCAATATGAATTACTGTAATCTTTTCTCCTGGCTCGATAAAACGCAGGGATGTTCGTTCCTAGTAAGAAATCTGCCCACCATAAAACTTTTTGAATGTGATGGTTTTCTAACGGTGCAATTGATTCGTTTAACTCTAAAATAATTAGCGAAGTGGCGTTTTCTCGCCAGTTTAAAAAGCCTTGGTCTGCACATTAGATTGCGGGAGTTGCTCCCGTGAACGTGAGAAAGATTTGATCATGTTATGTTAATGTTAACTAGCTTTTACACGTTCATTTTCGTAGAATAAACATGGAAAAAATGTTCTATTACTTACGGCATAGGTGAAAAATGGCGTCGCAGGCACTGATGTGGGAGAGGAAGGCGTTGCCGAGTCCCTGGCCCTCGCTGGCCCCCTTTACCAGCCCGGCTATGTCCACTACGTTCAAAAAGGCAGGCACCTTGCTAAAAAAAAATAAATAAATAAAAAAATTAAAGAAAAGAAAAAATCTATATTTACAATATGAGAATATATAAAAGTTTAACCTTATAGTTTTAAACCCTCTCCAACCTTATAACAAAATAATAAGTGCTGACGTTGCTCACCGAATCCAGGTCCTTGTAATTCTATTCTTATTAAAAGAAAACACTTTACTGCAACTGCACATTTAATTTAATGCTGACAGGCGACTAACGATTTAAGACAAATTCTATAAACGTCTTATAACAAATGATTTTCAGATAAAGGACTTTAATTTCTAAAATTTCTAGCTAAGACTCTTTCGTATCTACACTCAGTGCCAAAGCATTATAGACTTAGCTGCTGATTTAACACTCGCGAGAAGATGTGCACCAAGTTAGAGAAAGAAAGAATTTTTATTTAATAACAATATCAACATCGGTAATAAACAAGTAAGTGATCTTTTAAAGCTTCAAGAACTTCGGCAAGCTAACGAAATGATCAAAATTCCCTTTTATCAATCCTTGATGAAAGAGGTTAGAGCTCATTGAAATACGATCCAATCAAGAAATTTTTCATCTCTTTAGTAAAACTCTCTTACTTTTGAATGCCTGACAATGTAAACAGCTCTAGAATTACAGTTCTAATACAGGTCAAATTCCGTTATAACGAAGCTGGTTCGGTATGAAAATAAATTTGTTATAAGAAAAAAAATTCGTTAAACTGAAAATAATAAAAACAGCTGCATGAGTAGCCGACGTAAAATGTTTATTGAATGATATGCATATGGGTGTTCCACAGCACATTATACATGTGTCTTTCAAGCAAAAAATTAATTTTTATTGTACATAATGCGTTGTTGCTATACAAATTTTTCAATGCCCCTTAAACAAAAATTAATAATTTTGTTTAAACTAAGAATGGCATCTAAGTAAAAGATCTTAGGCTGCATTATCTGCTCTTCATAATCATCATCACTCGTTTCATTTTCCATAATTGATTGCCGGCCAGGTGGCCGAGAGGGCTAGGGGCGTAGGCTTTCTAGTTCTCGAGTCCGCCTGGCCGTGGGGTCGAATCCCGCCGTGGGCATGGATGTTTGTGTTTGTCCAGGGCTGCATACAGATATTACTTGTGTAAGGCGCAAAATGACCTTAGTAGTCGCCGAAAATTTTTCTACCCCCCCCCACCCCCCCATAATTGATTCTGTAATGCCGTCAAGAATGTCGTCCTCTGCAGTTCATAGGTAATCAACAAATCAGCAGCAGCAATAAAATCAGCAAAGGATGTTGCAACAGGAACATCAGCTTCTGCAGTTACAGAGTTCCAGAGATCGGCCACTGTATCAACTTCAGACTCAGTTTTCTATTTCTTCTTGATCATCAATGGATAACTGAGACATTGCTTGCATTAGCCCAGTTTTGTTCCAACATTTTACAATGGTCACTTCTTTAACAGTCCACCAGGCTGTGAAGCAATCATGTCCAAGGCCTCCTCTACATAAATTGTGGTTTTATGGCGTGCAATGGCGTACAATGTAGACTGGAATTTTTCTCGGCATATTCTTTCAGTAATGGGTTTACCTCGTGCGAATGACGCCAAGCTCAAGAGACTTGAGAACCACTGTGCAACTCGGGAGTAAATACGCCACTTGAACATTTTGCAAGCGTGGAATCAATGAGCAGAACAATTATCAACCAACAAGATCTTCTTTTTCTGCATGATCATTTTGTTATCACGTTTGTTAACCAAGTATTAAACATTTCACGAGTCATCCATGTACGTCGGGTTTGCTTTGTAATAACATAGAAAATTGGCTGCATTTTTCATGCACTAGGTTTTTCAGATTTACCGAAAAATAAGGCCGCATTTTTAATTTATTTTAATTTAATTTAATTGTAAAGAATTTTTCGCTAAAATTAATTTCGTCAAACTGGGATTGGCTTTACGTTATTTATGTAAAATATCTGTCAGGACCAGGAGAAAAAATTCGTTAAACTGAAAAAGTCGTTATTTTGATATTCGTTATAACGGAATTTGACCAGCATAGACGTTCGCGCGCTTCGACGGTTAACAGGAGTAAAAAGCACCGCCCAAGCCTCGGCTTCACTGCAGAACACCGGTTCGTTCCATTTCCTACCCAATCTCAGCTACAATTCTCACAAACTGTTAAGAGGCAAAACTATACCGCTAATAACATATCCACTAAAATTCTCGACTTCGAATTTGGCATTATCATTGCATAAAAATGCAAACATGCACGGGAAAAACAATGATCGCACATGAAGACTTGTAAAATTCTGCATCATTAAATGTGCTTGTGGTTTCGGACGCGCGTCGAAGCAAGAAGCATTTTGATTACGTTATGTACAACTTTCAATATGACAACAACATTCTCAGGAAGACATATGAACATAACATTACGAAGCCTCCCTTGACGAGAATCATGGAAGATCAAAGTTTTGTGATATTCTAAAACGATTTGAAAATGGCAAGGAGCCTTGAGCAAAAGTCAAAATCTTCATCCCCCCAAAAATGTGAAGAGATTGAAGGCCATTTACAAGAGCAGCCACACTGTTTCGTGCAAGACCGCAAAGTTTGAGGCCGGCTCGTAACAAATTTGTAAACTGATAAAGTTAAGTTTCTTTGCTATTGGCCTCGAGATTGCAATTTTATCACAATTACTCTTGTTTCAATGGAATGGTCATATATTTTAGCCAAGGCTGTACTCTATCTGTAATGAAAAATTACTCTAGCCAACAACTCACTACTTCCCTTGCAAACAAAATTATTCAACAATGGACTATTCCAAATTTTGGATATTTGCAACCCATTCCCGGTTGTTTCCACTTTTCGGGATTCTTATGTAGGGTGTGGATACTTTTATCACTCCTGATTATCAATTCTTTTTTCTTCTTTTTTTCCTGATCACCTTTTTGAAATAAATTGCTTGATTTCTAATTTTTAAATTTTATTGGGTCATTCCATATCAGATCATCCAGAAATATAGTTATAATTTCATAACGTCCATTTTACAATACAAGGTTTATTAATATATTTATATACAATCGATTTTCGTCCTTTCGGACATCATCAGTATATGCATTTGAAATGTTTAAATTTCTTACAATAGAATTCTTTTTAAATTTTGAACAATACCTTTTTCAATTTATTGTATTTTGGTTACATTGTTGTAATTCTTTGGTTATAGTATTATTAGTATTTATCCTATTTTTTTTTCCAGAAATGTTAGGAAATGACATCCACCCTTACAGAAAACCTTGAAATTTTGTGTAATTGAAGTTTACCTAGATATATGAACATTTCCAAAATTTAAATGTTGCAGGTTAAATACTTTTTCAGTTATGATCTAAAGAAGTTATATGGATTCACGAATTCGGGTTTTCCATAGACGAGCTCCTTTATAATTTAAAAATGCACTAGTTCCTACAGTTTTTGATTTGGTTTGGTTAATTAGAAATTTTGGCGTCGACTACTAAGGTCATTTTGCGCCTTTTACGCAATTTATATCTGTACGCAGCCCGGGACAAACACAAACATCCATACCCACAGTGGGATTCGAATCCACGATCAGGCGGACTCGAGAACTAGAAAGCCTACGCTCTAGCCTTCTCGGCCACCTGGCCGGCCCTACAGTTTTTGCAGTTGAACCTTGAATTTTTTTTTTAAATTAAACAGGAAAGTTTATATTTTTATTTTCATGCTCCTTATATTGAATATTTATAATCTATGTCTTAGAAAAAAATGTAAACAATTTCTTTTAAACAAACTCGATACATGGACATTATAATTTTTTTAAGGTATTGCCCCCTCATAGGTTTCTTTGAAAGTTTTACATTATTATTATAAATCTTTCTTTATGTCACATAAAAAGAATCAGTTTGTAGAAATAATGGGAAGTGTGGAAAAAACGCTATTAAAAAAAATAATTAAATTGGTAATTTATGACTACCATATCACCTGTTTGTGATTAAATTCCTGAAATTCCCCTTACTTATGCTGAATATTTCACTGATGGATGTGCTGCACAGTATAAAAATTTTAAGAATTTCTATAATATTTGCTACCATGAACACGATTTTAATGTAAAGTGTAGCTGGTCTTTTTTTTACAACCAGCAATGGAAAATCTCCCTTGCGATGGTATTGGTAGTACTGTTAAAAGACTTGTCACAAAAACAAGTCTGCAAGACTAAAGGATAACGGGGATATTTACTTGATGATATCGGTGGATTCATTGTTCCACGCATTTACCGCCACTGAGCAATTCATATTAAAATACTTGACTTTGACAATGAGAATTGATATTTTTCTCTCTGCCGGGAGAACCTACAAGGCATTACAGTTCTCTTTGTTTCAAAAGATGAAATGGTACAAGTTATAAATTTTCTTTTTCCACGCTCTGAAAGTGCAAAAAACGGTTCCTGGAACACGATCATTATACCACTATCCCAACCCAGATTGGAGCATAAAGGCTCAGTTGTGATATTGATTTTAGTATCATGCATGATTTCTCTGCACTTCCGCCACTAATGCCAGAATGCTCTGTGCGGCTCAACTGCTTATTGCATGTGCATATGACTCTTCTTGGTACTTCGCTTGAGAAAGTGAATGGTGAAGAAGGAGATGTTACAGTAAGGTTCATGCATCCTCATGGACCATCCCCGTCCTTCTATTGGCCTGATAATGACGTCCCATTCTCTCATATTATAAGTGAAGTTGATATTACCGCAGCAAGAGGCCATACTTATTCTCTAAGCAAAGATTCTTCAAGATTAGCTGAAGAAAAGTGGTCCTCGTACAAAAAAATATTAAATGCGAATCATTAAAGCGTCTATCACATGTATAGTTTCACATGAACTTGAATGCAGATTGCAGCATCAGCTTTTTGTGTAGTGCTGACATAGTAGCGATTTTTGAGAAAGTGTTCAAATACGGAGGGTTGATTCAGATAAAATGAGACGACTTTAAACGCCGCGTATGACCTTGACGGAATGTGATTTGCATGACTCGTCCACTATTTATGGGGATTAGATTTGTATACACTTGTTGCTATTATTTGGGACATTTCGTGCTGAAACATGGCTTCCAAAATCACAGCTTTTTGGGAAGGGTATATGTTGGCCTTTCCGACGCTAATTTCAGTCTTTCGTGCATTGTGGAATTATGCAAACGAAATATTATTGTGGTATACAAAGCTAATGTGGGTCGAATAATCAAAAAGAACAAATTGCGACCATCTAATGAACGTGGACGAGCAGAGAAGCAGACCAGAAACAAGCCCTAGCCAACACGCCCAGCTCAGGCGGTGCGAGAAATCCGGTCTGAAGTGCTGAAAGAAAATCCCCTCCACACAGAGAAGTCTAGCCCAAAGGAAAGGTATTTCACAGGCAACAGTCTCCAGAATAATTCATGACAATCTTGGGCTGGAGCGACGTCATAAAGCGCGCGGTCACAAACTGTCGGCCAGGCACGTGCAGGAACGATTCACCAATGCCAGAAAACTGTATGAAAACCATCTTGCAGATGACCGATGGAAATGGGTTGTCTCCTTGGATGAAGCTTGGGTGTACTTCGATGACACCAACAAACCCAGGGCAATTTACTATCGCGAAAGAGGGGGCAAGGCCAGGTCCGATTTTGTCCGAAGGTGCAAGGAAAAGTTTTCAAAGGGCTTCATGGTGGTTGCCGGATATTGCTCACGTGGACTGCTCACGATTCGTCGAGTTCCTGGAAACTGTACAATTAGTGCAGCTTACTTCCAGAGTAATGTAATGGAGCACATATATCGGCAGGATATCCCACGTCTGTAGCCTGGTGAGCAATCAAAAGTTTGGATCCACATGGACAAGGCATCAAGCCACACTGCCAAGTCATCTGTGGCTTACTACAGGAAGATGGAACAGGAGACGGGCATACGAGTTATTCCTTTCTCTCATGTGCCTGTAAAATCTCCTGACGCATCACCGATGAATTTCTGTGGTTTTGGTCTCCTGAAACGACGGTTCGAAGTCGCCGACCAAGAACCGTTGATGGGCTATGGAAAGTGTGTCAGCAGGTGTGGAACTAACTTCCCATGGAGTCCCTCAAACTCAGCCTACTTCAGTGGAAATTACGGTGCCGGGCGATAGTCCAACACCGTAGTCCTCACATCGAACACAACCGATGGTGGCGCCATGGTATTAGACCATCGTAACAGAACTGCAAAGTCGTCTCATTTTATCTGAATCAACCCTCCGTACTATAAACAAAACTCTAGGTTTCATTGCATTGAGTTAATTCAGTTGTGACACAGAAGTTACCATTGTAACAAAGTTAGTGTTCATATCTTATGTAATGTATGAGAAAAATTTAATAGTTTGTAGTTTCGTTTTATATTGCAATTTTTGTTGCATTTGTATATTTTTATGCTCACTTAGGTTGTTAATGTTTCCTGGGTAGTTAACAGTATTTCTATTAAGGATATTGCGGGAATGTAAGGAAATGTTCTCAAAATTCACGACGAATGTTTTTTGAGTATCATTCAATTCCTAAAACTGATTTTTTTTTGCGATGAAACTTTACTATTTATAGATCACTTTCTAATTATTTCAAAGATTTTCAGAGGGGGGGGGGGGCGAAAAAATCAAAATTTTTATTTTTAATTTAACAAAAAAAAAAAAATAATCTAGAAAATTTTATATGGCCAATTCTTTCAGGTTTTCGTAAACTACATGTCAGAAAGAATATTCAGGAGAAAATTTGTCAGCCTACTTTTTTCCCTATTTAAAAACTGCAGCCAATTTTCAAATTTTCACAATTTCCTTTGAAGTAACGCATCAACTTTCTGCAATTACTACCAACAGAATGTATATAAAGAAATAAAAATTGGCACAAGTTCATGAAATTAAGTACTATAGCAGTACACAAAATCTCAGTTCTTGACATGGAATGACCCTATTGCTTTTCATCTGAATTCTGAAATCTTCCTGGCTGTATGAATACGGTTGGCCATCGGTGTACACTTTTTGACGACACAAAAATCGTCTCACCAAAAAGTTAGTACGCTAATGAGACCGAAATTAGTTCGTGCAATGTACAAATGTGGAAGAAGAAATGATTACAGACTTTCAAAACAACTGAATGATTTACTGGTTGTTGGAACATTAGCTTTTTTTTTTGGCTCGTCAACATCTAGGTCATTTTTCGCCCTTTCACATGATTAACACTTTAACACAATTCCTCCTCAGGATAGTTCCAAAAATAATCTTCACGCATTATTGGGATAAACGCAAACATCAATGTCTAAAGCGGGATTCGAACCCACGACCCGATGGTTTCGAGAACTGGAAAATCTACGCCCCTGCAATCTTGGCCACCAAATCGGCCTTATTTATTGGAGAGAAAGCGTTACACAAAGAGAGCAAGTCTCTATGGCGATGCTCCGCCTCCGGCCCGGATACAAGTTGTTAACCGCTCACAATTTGTGAGGGTGTCACGGAGGATTATCAAGGGTGTGCGGCTATCAAACGAGGCTTGCGACAGTAAGAGCGGGATCGTACTCTGTTCGGGCCGTATCCAGTCACTTTTTCGAAATTTGATCGTTTGCGTAACTGGTCGAAAGGTATTTGCGTGTGAAGTTTCTTAAGGTCGGTTCAACACTGCACGAGGGGAGGGACAGGAATATCGAGAAATGTATTATTAAAAATCGTGTATTTTATAGAACATTTTCAAAAATTACTCGGCTTCAAAATAGTGTCCATCAGAATTATGCACTTGTCCCAATATTTACTCCATTGTTTGAAACTTTTTTTAAGCTCGTCCCTGCACTAATGCCGCCAGCGATTCTGGTTTCACCTCTTCTGCGTTCTGAAAACGCTTCCGTTTCAGGTTTCTTTTCATTCTTGGGAATAAAAAGAAATCGTTGGTGAGTATGGTGGGTGAGAAACCGTTATCATTCGAGTGTGGTGGTAAAGGAGCCAATTCGCACAATGCAGGCAGGTTTTTTTCGCACTAACTCACACAACCAATTTATCACTTCAAGATAGTCGTACTGTTTAACTGTGGTGCCTTAAAGAACAAAGTCATGGTGGACGTTGGGTCCCCTTGATGTAGAAAAAACAAATCAACATTGCCTTCACGTTGGATCTCAGTTGCCTTTCTTTCTTCCACTGGTTAGATTGTTGTTTAGTTTCTGTGTCGTACCCATAACACCATGTGATAACTTTTGACAGAAAATCTGGATCCTTTTCCGACTATTCTCTCAACTCCTGACACACTCACACGGTTGGCTCTCTGGTCGTCGGAAACCACTCAAACCCTTGCTTGGCTCAAAGCTTTCTCCTCATAACCCCTCCAAAGCATTGCGATAGTTTCCGTTGCTGATTCCCTAACAGAAAATCAAAATTTGATGTTAACACATTCTCTTTCATGTTCGCCATTGAAATATCGCCGAATATGTCCAACAGCGCTTACGAAAACACACTGACCACTTAGATATTTCGCCAACGCTTGGCAATGATCACGGGATATAGTGCAGGCACCTAGCGAATGAAATCGGAACCAGGACCCCATCGCACGCTAGAAAATATTTCTCGTTAATTTTTGGGTCCCCCCTCGTGTATTTTTGTATTTTATGTTTTAGCTTAATTCTACAAATAGAGGTTTCTTTAAAATTATGTAGGGGTCAATTTTTCATTTTATACAATATTATTTTCATTTCATATATTATTAATGGCATGTTTCGGATTCCACTCACTTAATGTAAATCTTTTTTATCAAAACAATCTCGAAAAATTGTTTGCTTTTATTGTTTTTTGTTTAATATTCTATTACTTATAAACAACAGTTATTATTTATTTTCTAAATTTTTACATACAGGAGTTATACAAAATTATGGAAGCACTATAGATGTGAATGCTGAAATGATATACATTCTTTTGCTTCTACTGTTTGTGATTAGACACCTAGCTTATAGATGGCAAGCCACAATTTCTTCATTTAAAGTACGGTGCTAGCCGTTAGAATTGTACGAGGGGCGATTGATAAATAAGGTCTCCATGGCTGTAACTTTTTTATTTGTAAACCGATTTTCAAAATTCTTTTTGTATCTTATACTCACATTTGTCCTCTATGTAATGCACTATTCACTTTTCGACATAGTCCCCATTCCTTTCTAAGCATTGCGCCAACGCGTGACTAGTTGGGTGAACCCGTCGGAGAGGAATTCCGGAGTCGTTGTCGACACCAGGATTGAATGGCAGCGTTTACCTCTCCGTCAGAACCAACTCATGTCCCTTAAGGGGCTCTTTCTTCTTTGGGAAGTGGTGAAAGTCGCAATGTGCAAAGTCTTTCATTTTTGAACTGCAATTTTTCGTCTTTGAGCTGTAGGCGTTGCAACGCCTCTTGTGTGTGGTGACTCGTGTGCGGGCGGACGTTATCGTACTCCAGAAGAGGGTACAAAGCTGCCATTCAATTCTGGTGTCGACAACAACTCCGGAATTCCTCTCCGACGGTTCACCCAACTAGTCACGCGTTGGCGCAATGCGTGGAAAGGGATGGGGACTATGTCGAAAAGTGAATAGTGCATTACATAGAGGACAAATGTGAGTATAAGATACAAAAAGAATTTTGAAAATCGGTTAACAAATAAAGTTACAGCCATGGAGACCTTATTTATCAATCTCCCCTCGTAGGTGCTCTCTTAGCCAGTGGTATCTGTGTGTCCATGAAAACTACGTGCAGGCGTGGACAGTGATACTAGTACCAACTGACTAAGAGAGACAAAAAGACATCGAATGGATTCAGAACCAGAAAAAAAGTAACCGCTGAGCTCAATCTCAATCTTTCGAAGCCCTCTGAATCCACAAAAGCAGTAAGGAAGAAATCCTATAAGCAGAATTTCACGAGCGAGCTGCAATGGCCAAACTACAGTGACCGATATATATGGTGAGAAGAGGAGAGAGAGAGGTGCAACAACTATAAATCGTGGACTATCGATCAATGGAAGACTGTAATGGGATCCGACGAATCGAATTTCAAATTGTTCCAACCAGTGGACTTACGTTTGGTGAACAACGTTCCAAGCTTACGCAATCGCGGTTTGGGGAGCCATATCTAAGTAAAAAGCAGGTCCCATCATCATCTTGGAAAGAAGGGCCATTGCCAGCGGTCTAAGTACTAATTTTGACCGACAAAGGCACCCGCTGGTACAAAGATCGTTTCCAGGCGATAAAGCTCCGATTCACACAATTGGTGTCATCAAATTATGGTTTGAAGCGCACGCAGATGAACCTTGACGCGTTCACGCTACCTTGTCAAGTAAAAATCTTGAACACTACTTATCGATCGGCTTAATCTGTTCACAGAATTGAAAAAAAAATCCAAAAACTTCTGTAAACCATGACCGTATTCTAGACCGTCTCGAAAAAGATTACCGATCAAAACATAGGTATAACTTGAAAACAACAGCCATGACTAATTATTAGAAAGATAACAATAATGGCTACTTATCCAGTAGACCGTCACAGCCCACCAGATGTCAAAAGAAGACGTGAGATCAACAACAATTCAAAGGAGCGACGGAAATAATAATAGAACGGCGCCGGGCTAATTCCTTTTTAATTACTGTATACCATTCTAAGCTGTTATCATCATCTAATGAAACAATAACAATATTACTGATAAACAAATTCCCCTTTTCCTCCTTCCTATCCACCACTCTCTAAAGTATGTCGACATTTACGAACGCATTAATAACAGGTTTCCCAGACAAAAAACGAATGAATTATGGCTCTGTCGTTTTTTTATTAATACCTTCGCAAATTTTTAAGAGAGCTCCTTAAACATCCTATAAACGGCAACCGCGTCTATGATAGTTATTAACGCTTTATTTAACTATTTAATAGCATTTTAAAAATGATTTAAACCCCAGCACGATTCAGTTTCGCGCTTCAAAACTCCTCTGGGTGACGTCATAAAAGGAAAATTTACGAGCATTCGGGAGAAGGGAAATCACGATGACGACGCCTTCGAAAAATTTATTTTTAGCAAATTATAGCAAAAATTTTGATAATAGACCTTTACACAAATTCAAATTTTCCAGAAAGCATCGTATGAACACCGACTCATATACATGTACACTCGTCTGCGCTTAAGTGAGCAACGCTTGTTCAAAAGTTGAATACCACAAAACAAGAGAGACCGGCAACATTGCATAGTTTAGTCATTTTCCTTTCGATGACGTGCAAGAATTAATAATAACTCCCTGTGCAAGAATTAGGACAGGGAAACGGAGAGAGTTGTGTGTAAAAGGTAAACGCCTACAGGAAAGCGGGAAGGAAAAAAAAAAGGAATCGGGGTCATAGGTTTATAGCCCATTCTTAATATCTGACCTTTGACGATTTCCATTCAATAAAAACAAAAGAAATAAATTCGCCGGCAACTCTCAAAGACAAACGGCCAAGCTTGTCTTCGAGCAGTTTAATTTACGACCAAGCGCTTTAGCACACCCCGTCGACCTTTCTCCAAAAAAGCTGGATCCAAACACGAAAAGAAATGAACCGAATCAAGATCTGCAAAACGGCCACATTCCATGACCATTCTTTAAGAAACAAAAGTGAAAAGGCAGCTTATCTCTCTTACGAATGGCTATCGTAAAAACAATACGAAAGTCATTCCTTTAAAGGTCAACGGGCTTCAGACACAATGTATAACTGCGGAATGACATATCTTAATAATAAACCAATGAGTGGTCAATTTATTATGATCACCTGGTAGTTTTCAGCAAATTAACTATGGTGTCGCACTGTTGTCGCTAGAAGGGCGAGACTGGCATGAAAAAGGAAAGTTTAGTGCTTACGACAATAATAGAATTGTCAAGACATGGGTAAACCAATGACGTATATTAAAGATAGACTCTGAATCCTATTGTTGTAACTTGAAGCAAATTAGGAAGCTCCATGCCCAGAACTGTCATGGCTGAAAGTGAGTGAATCTGATGCAAAACACATGGCTAAACACGAGAGTAGCTGATTAATAATTCTTTCACACGCCGATTACGAAGTGATAAGTTTATCTTTTCCTTTACTTTGTATTTGAAGTATTTTATTATATTTTATAAACAATTTTTCGATCATGGTTTCAATTTCAATTTCGTTTCGATTGTCTTTCAATAACGTATTTTCATTTTAGTTATGTATTTTTGATTTATTTTTGTGGAAAATGATTCCTGACACTTTTTCTTGTCTGTTTGTACAGTTGTACGCAAAACAACTTTGAATAATGGTTTTGAATTAATTATTCCTTGGGCCCAAAATCTTCAAAAAGAAAGCAGCCAGACAAGTAATTACTCCACGGCTCACTCCTGCCCAGAACTATCATGGCTCAATTTGCTTCACTTTTTGCCGCTGTTAACAATAGGATTCGGAGTCTATCTTTAATATACGTCATTGGGGTAAACAATGCGATTTATAGACGTGAGATGATTATAGGAGGTCGGAGCCATGGAGCGAGTATCAGCGAAACCGCCGCGTTCGTTGCTGTTCAAGGTTAAAAGACTGGGTCGTTAGACACCATACAACTTGTGAACATCATCGAATAGTAAATGGCCGGACAGATCGGACTGTCCAGAAGTGTAAAAAAATAAATTACAGCAGCATGTCTTAATCGAGGATCATCTTAAATGATCTCTAAATCGCACAACATATCTAAGCATCCTTGCTGACCAAGTTCATCCTTTAGCTAGATAGTTTATCCAATGGAGATAGCTACTTTAACAAGATAATGCGTTCTGCCCTATGCTCATAGTGTACAGGATTGATTTCACGAACATGAAGAGCTTACTTTGCTTAGGTGCGCCTCCGCCCCCCACAATCTCCAGTTATTGTTCCCATTGAGTATTTGGAGGAAAAAGAAGAAAAACCCATCAGATATCTGGATCCACAACTATCAAATCTCACACAAATGAAAGGTGCTATTGATCAAGAATGGTCTCAGGTTCCACAAAACATCCCGTGGAGTCCCTGCCAAGAAAAATCGACACAGTATTAAAAACAAAAAGTGGCCCAACGAAATATTGAGGAGTTGGTCATTATAATGTGGCCATTCAATGTATACACTTGGATATGATTTCGGGACACCACTCTAAAACGTGCCCTAATTTCATCATGTCTAAGCTAATAGATAGTTTGTGATTTTTCATACGAATAACCAAAAAAATACGAAAACGAAAAATAAATATGGCATTTAAAATTTTTTCGTTTAACAAGGATTTTTCATTTTCGTCTATCCACCTTCATAACGGAAGTTTCCAAGATTTTTGCGGACAATTTTCGTAGTCAATTTTCGAAACGAGTGCGTATTTATCTGCGCATTAGCTTGTTTCGTGTTTTGGCCCGATTGATAGTGGAACGTACAATCGAAGAACAGCTTGAACGTGCAATGCATTTCGACGGCACAACAACTATTAAATAAACAGGAATTACCTATTGCAGTATATTAAGCAAAATGTATATTCTAAAATGTTGATAACTAATTTTCGAATCAACTGGAAGAATCCATTCTGAACAGGGCCGACTGCTGCAAGGGAATGCTCGAATTTGTGTGTAACGGATGTCTGGAGAAGGCAATTTCACGGAATGGGTCTTATTTACATGGTTCGTATTCCCAACTTGTTCCAAGAACTATGACATTTGCAACTTACCGTGACATTTTAGACAATTCTGCACTGCCAACTTCGCGGCAGCAATTTGGGATTGGATCATTCCTGTACCTACATGCCAATGCTGCTTGTCACAATGTGTCCAGGAATTGTGTGAGAAGAAATGGACTGGCCTGCACAGATTCCCAGTATATATTCCAGTGAACACCCGTGGAATTAATTAAGACCGAGAACTATGGGACAGGCCACGTCGCCCAATATCTGTAACAGAACTCTTCAACGCTCTTTGGGGAGAATGGAAGTAAAGTTCTGAAGCTCTCTACCAAAATCTTGTGAAAAGCCTTTCTGGGATAGTGGAGATCGTAATAAAATCAATGAGGGCATCAACACCATAAAAAGTTTCGTGAAATCATGGCTCGCAGTGCAAAAATAGAAGTCCAGAAGTTTACGTCTATGTTGTTTATGTCTAAGTTTACGTCTAAGTTTATGAATATCATCAGACGACATATAAGGTTGGGCATTCATTACGAAGAAAATAGTCTTCTACTATAATGGGAATGGCAGATTGCATAAATTCGTCTACTTGCTTAAATGGTCTTTGAGAACATGTCGTTTCAAAAGATTCCTTCCGTGTCGATACTATGTCTTCCTTCATTTCCTATAAGACCCTGAAAACAGTGCCTACCGAGGTATCGATAATCTCCACGACCAAATGTATGATGTAATTTGTATATTTGTCATAATTTCTGTTCTACCAAGTTACCTGCCAGGGGAGTGTAAAAAAATTGTCTTCCTCTTCGCATTTCAGCAAAAGATAGTCTAACATATTCTTGACTCAACTCAAAATCAAATTTTTGGTAGTTTTTCACGCGAAAAGTACTCTAAAGTGCTGTTATCCTTGATTTTCATCTACTTGATACGCTATTTTGCCCCTTTTTTGCTCCAAACTGAAGATTTCAGAAAGACTATTTTCACATATGGTAGTGAAGAGGGATGTGTCCGGATAATTTTGGCAGAGTAGTGGAGTCCGGGCTTAGTGTACAGCGTGAGGTATAGATTTTTTACTAAATAATTTCTTTCGTAATTTTCTCGCCAAGAATTTGAATAATTAAAATTCTAATTCTTCCTTGAACTGGAGTGTACCATGAAATATTACGACGTAAAACAAAAAAAATTAGCTCTCCACAGAAGATGTTGGAAAGATAAAAGCTCTTTTACAACTTCATTGGAACTATACGATTATAATTATTATCGTTGATCAACAAAAACAAAGAATTGCAATTTTAAGAGCATACTTGTCCTGCCTCAAAAATATGAAAGCTTAGAATCAACATGACGAGTCTACTCCTAATGAGAGAGGTCCTCCTTGTAGCCTGCAAAAGCAACAAATAAAGCGCCTGAATAAGATGCTAAATTCAGAAGAGCCTCCAAGACAGCGGAATATCGCAGCTAGGCTATAGATCAGCCCTAGTACCGTAGGACTCTTTATACAGGGTGATTCAGTCAATTTCTGACCATTTCAGTACTATGATTTATTGACCCATTAATGTTTACAAACTTAGCATTTCAGTATGATATTTTAGGCAGTTCGGAGTTTTTATTTCCGTGGAAAAGTCTTGATAATATGCTCAATGTGACCACCACGAACGTTTTGAACTGCTCGCAGCCGAATGGTGAAGTTGTTCATAACTCTATCCAGGATTTTTGCATCCACAAGGGTGCAGCAGTCGTCGACTCGACGATGCTTTGTCGCAGCTGGTCTAGGGTTCTTGGTGCTGTAGTGAACACACTGTCTTTAAGGTACCCCCAGAGATAAAAATCACATGGGTTTAGGTCAGGACTCGTAGGGGGCCAAAGAAAGCCAACCCCGAATAGACCAACCTTGTGCGAACATTTTCGACAATTTCGGCCGTTCGAACACGAGCTTCGCTCTCGCCTTTTTTCTTGCCTTTAACACATTCAGTGGCACGAAATTGCTTGACAAAATCCATGATTGCTTGCCTGCCTGGTGCGTCTCGACACTTATGCTCCTTCCGGAACTTTCTTTGCACGGTTACAGGTGATTTTGTCTCGAAATACCATTCGACAACCTTGCATTTCTGCTCTGTTGATAAAGCGGGCGCCGTTTTTCAACAATACGATTTTCATGCAGCGCCGTTGCAACAATACAAACTCCAACTATTTAGAAATTCGATATGGCGCTCATATTCTTTCAATTGTTTAACCCTAATGCACGTCATTCGAGTGAAATGGTCAGAAATTGACTGAATCACTCTGTATAAAAATTCAGCACGAGACTGGTTCACAAGTTCAAATGCCATTGGAAGTCCCGAGACTCGATCAAAAAGCGTCGTCGCCGCTCGTGGCCACTTTACCTAATGCTGAGGAGAAACCACTGGCAAAGCTTCGTCAGTTCAGGTGAGGTACGGGTGTACCTATGTGACAGCCAGGAAAAGCGAATAGTCCAATATCTCCATCACTCGCAAAAGTGCTCTGAAGCTTTTCAACTGTTTCAAGATCACATTCGAAGAATGTCATTATACGAGTCGCTCTTAGCGCAAAAAATATCCTCCTCAAACATAAATTTGTGGAGCTTAGCGCTAAGTTAAATAGTAACTACTACATCTACAAGGTGATAAGACCTTTTCTGAAGGACGTGAAACGGTTTCACCCTGAATGGGAATTTCATTTACTATCAAGATTCTGCACTGGCTAACACGTCAAAACAAACTCTGGATTTCTTACATGCCGACAACGTGTCTTTTATTTCATCAAATCTTCCAAGTAAATGGCATCTCCAGATGCTCATCCATGAATTTCTGGTTGGGGTAGGGGGTTGGGGTGGGGGGAGGGGATATACCCGAAATCTAAGTTAAACAAGAGGAAATTAAGAACTCTCTGCGAACTTAAATGAGCTAAGAAGGAGGAGCTCCAGAAAATTTCTCAAACCATGATAAATAAAACCCTGGCCGAAGAGATGCCGCCAAATCTACGATGCAAAAGATGGCTATGTTGAAAAACATCGATAAAATACGGGTGATTTTGTCTCGAAATACCATAAATATTATAAAACATTGTAATATGAAAATTGTTCAATAAAAAAATTGCCTCAATCTGTACTGTCGGTTTACAACTTGTTCTATACATGGCCCACTTCCTTAGAAGACGGCAATTGGACAACCAGGAGGCGGCGTAAGCTGGGATGAAGGAGGTTCTCGCATCGAAGGCCAAGAATTGATACCGCCGCGAGATGGAAAACCTGACAGAAAAATGGCTTGCAACATGATCGCCTATACTTTGAATGCCAGGCGGCTTTAGTTGTAAAGCTACGAATAAGAAAGCAAGATCAAGAAAAAATACGCAAAGCCTTTCACTGCCCTCTGTAGAGAAAACAGATCTTCAGATCTTAAAAAATAAAACATCCAAGCACAACATTCAAAACGCAGGCCGTCTTCATTTATTATTATTATTATTATTATTATTATTATTATTATTATTATACAGATTTATATATTTTTTCGGCAAATTCAACCCTTTTCAAAAACAGTTCTCTTTTTTGACATCTTTCCAAATCCAATATCAAAAGTCAATATCTGGTCAAACTGTCCAGCGAAATCCTCTCACAAATTGTTCTACCGCAGGTAATCAATAAACTCTCCACCAACAGACTCCCAACATCTTTATCACTTCTTAAGTCACGAAACGGGCTCCACTCTTCCCCCGCTCACAATCCATCACGAAAGGTGCCCTATGAACGACGTCACTTGGAGGAGAGGAAAATACCTTCATCTTCCGGAAGGGACATTCAACTTTGCCTCACGGGACCAAAACTTCATCTTCCGGTGGAAGGAAAAAGGACTAATCTTCAAAAGAGGCAGCCCATAAATTCTTAGAAAGCACCTCCTCTAATTGCGCCTCATCCTAATCCTAATCATAACCCTTTCTTAAACGAAACTGTTGGCGCCTGCGAAACGAAGAATAAATTAATCGCTCTGCTGAAAAAGAGTATCGCAATTTCATTAAATATCGCAATTTTGGAATGCCTTTTTATTAAAAATATGAAATTTATATGGAAAAAAAATGATGAATTTCCCCGTCTCCAACCCCCACCTGGTTGCCTCTCAGCTGTTGCTATTCTAAAAGTGGCCATTGACGTCACCGGTGGCAATGCGACGTCAACAGCACAGCGCGGGAGTGAGTTCCACGAAGAGTACGCGCAACTTCTCAGAAGTTTTCTTTCCTCGGCGCCAGCGGTCTTCTCCCGCTTATCACGTGCAATTGCTCATGCACAAAAAGCGAACAAAAGGTGAACGACAGGTTGCAAAAATGAAAAGGAAATCGACCCAGGTAAAGCGGAGACGAAAAAAAAAAAAAAAAAAAAAAAAAAAACAACCTAACAAACAAGAGCCAACTTTTACTAACAATCAGCGGAATGAAACGAATTTACAGATTAAAAAAAATTAATAATAAACATTTAAGAAAAATAAATGCAGCAGACAGGTCTGGTTAGTGTGAGAGAGCAATCTTCATTTTTTTTGTCTTTTTTTTATTAATTAAAAAAAATGATTTATAAAATAAAGATTTTTCCTTAAATTGATTCTTTAGGTCTGCGCTGGCAGTTGTATCCGTCGATCAAAGAGAGAGCGAGTTCGGAGAAAAGTTTTGAGATGTTTTCTCCCATCGCTATGACAACAACATCAACATTTAGATGAATGGAGAACAAAATAAAAGGGGGGGGGAACCAAACAACTGTAAATAGAATGTCCTATCAACGTAGTAGATAAAAGGGACAGGCTTAAGATACAGACAGCTTTATTTTTGTCATTAGAACACTTTAGAGAAAATGCATAAATGTGAAAAATGAATCGATAATCACTAAATCACAAGAAATACCCTAGGAAATAGCAGAAACCATAAGTACAGAAATCAGTCATCTTAAAAGCAGAGTAAATAAAGTGAATAAAAAACGGAAGATAAAGCAAAAATAAAAAGTACGGGATTAAAAAGTGGGAGATGAAAAGTGCATAAAAAGTAGTTTAAAAATATACCCCTACTATTTAACTTAGGTTTTTGTTTTTTTTCAATTTCAGAAAATTGATTCTCTCGATCGAGTGTAGGGCAAAACCCCCAGGTATAAAACTCTCACACGCATAAAAGAACAATCTCCAAATGAAGTCTTAATTTTTATATAATTTTTATCGACTTATATGAAAATTTACTGAAGTTTTTCTTTATATTGGAAAGGGGGAGTTTTTTAAAATTGAAGGGATTGGAAACTGTTTTTTGTGTTTTTGGTGATTGACAATCGTTGGACTTTCGACTTTATTTTAGCCTACACAGAATATAATCATAGCGAACAATTTTTTATAT
Source organism: Rhysida immarginata (assembly GCA_023313115.1). Taxonomy (NCBI): domain Eukaryota; kingdom Metazoa; phylum Arthropoda; class Chilopoda; order Scolopendromorpha; family Scolopendridae; genus Rhysida; species Rhysida immarginata. The sequence goes on along the minus strand of JAHWFO010113004.1, from coordinate 2,251,501 downwards.
TAATTATTTTTCTTAGAACTGCATATTATGTTCGTACACGTCTTCAAATTTTAAACGCTCTTTTCTTGGAATCTATTAATTTCGCTTGACCACTCGCATATAATGTTAAACAATAAAATTCATGAACAATGATGACGCACGGGCAGCTTCTTTATCTTTATATATTCAGCAAATCACTGTGTTCAACAATTAAATTTAAACAACAAAACTCATGAATAATATTCTTTTTCAAAATACAAATACGCGATTGAAAACAGTTTTTTTTATTTGAATTGCTGAAAATACAAACAGACCAAGTCCATTTTCAATAAATAGCGTCCAAATTTTAGGGCAAGAAAAATTAAGTTTTCGACACACAAATAATATGAATCACTTTGTGTAAATCATGATTCTTTAATTTTTTATAATGTATCAAGATTTCCGATAAACGTTCTAGAAGAGAAATAATGATAATGATGAGAGAGTATGGAAAGATGTTTAGGAAGGTAGGGGTATAGAAAGTGCGATAGGAGAGGGTTCGATAGTAATTTTAACTCTAAATTACTATGAATGTCAATATACTTAATCTACTTGTATTTTCAGCAATCAATTTGGTAAAAAATTCTAAACTGGATGTAAATAATAATAATAATAAAAGGCAAATTTAAATTATTATTAAAAATTAAAATAATAATTACACAAATTAAAACTGTAACATCTAAACATGTTATGGCAATCGCAATCGTTTCGTACAACACTAACAATACTAAATGCATAATATGAATTTGATATTAAAAAAATAAAAATAAAAAAAAGACGGTAAATTCAGATAAAAAAAATCCCAAATAACGTAAACCAATTCAGTAAATACGGATAAAAAAAAAACACAAATAAATTAAGGCTTCATTTGTGTGTATACTCTTTTGCGCTTTTACTCTGTATTTTTTTTTCCTCCTTTACATTTCGGAAGAGTGGGGGTTTTACTTCGAGCTTAAAAATAGAAGGGGTTGTATACCTGACGATTTTGTGCCTGCGAGTTTTGACCAGTGGGGGTTTTGGCCGGATCCCCTCTCGATCATAGCATTTAGACAATCGAACTGTTAATCCTTTCATTTCTCGTTTTCTCCGATCACATGATGCCATTTCAAAATGTTGATAATCTCTAAATTGGCGGTTCATAAATTGCGTAACGCAAAATTGGTTCACTTTTAAACACCTTCCTTTTCCTTGTAACGCATCCGTAATGCAGATCCAGACCCCCCCTCCCCCGCCGGTAACGAAACGCTCGACTCCAAGGATTTCAAAAACTCGCATAATTTTCAAAAGAGTTTATTTCATTAGCAATTTCAGTAGGTCCCAGAAGCAAATTAACTTTTTGAATAGTTATTGAAGAAACATCGTATTTTAAGAGTAAGAGTGTCAAATATAAAACTAGTGATATAATAATGTATGTAAAAATAGAGACAATACTTCTGACATATGCAGAAGTACGATCGTGTCCTAAGTTAAGCATAACACCGTTCAATACATAAAATGTTATCGAAATTAGAGTAGTTAATTTTGACTAATTAGGGGTCACTGAATTCGAAAATGACATTGAAATTTCTAGTTTAGTTCTCGTTTTCGCACTGCAGCCATGACCTGACCTCAGATTACGGAGTTTACCACTAAATATTGGGTGCCCAAGTTTACGCTGGTGGTGGCATTCTCGCAGCACGGTGCCATTACGTGATCGGATACTGTCTCAGCACGTTTTCGCGTGTTCATCACGTGATCAGTGGTGGTGTTGCCTGGATGGGTTTTCAGTGATTATGAAGTGACAAACTACAGTGGTTGTATTGCTGATATTTACGGAAGTGCTTCCACAAGAATTTCATCGGACATTCTGCTCTTTATAGACAATTAGAAAAATGTCCCGGAAGTGTGAAATAGACCCGACAATTTCTGCCATATATGTGGAAACAAGAGATGTAATAAGTCCTGTTATTTAGAAAACAAGAGCTAACCAATCAATTTACGCATCTTTTCGTGTTCAGTGATCTCGAAATCGAAAAATAATATCCTTTGCAGCATTCAACTTTTAAAAATCTGTAGAACAGTGTAATCAGTAAACTTACTTCATAAATCAACTTGGTATGTGTGTGCAACGAGCATTGAAAGTGAAAAAAAAAAGACAAAACCGTTCAATTAAACATGTTTATGAAAACAATCTGGTTTTTATGCGTACGAAACATGGGGAAAATGATGCTAATATGTGATATGGTCGCCCCTAATGGCCACACAAGTCCTACATTTGCATTCCATCTTTCAATGATGTTGTTCACGAGCTCGGTTGGCAACAAGCCCTACTCCTGGCGAAGAGCAGTTTTGAGCTCTGGGATGGTCATTAGTGGAGGCTGACGGGATGCAATTCGTTTCCCTAGTGGATCCCACGCATGCTCAATCGGTTCATATCTGGATATCTTGCTGGCCATTCCATGTGTTGGATATCCTTACTTTGTAGAAAGTCCTCCATAAGTACAGCTCTGTGGGGACGTGCAATATCGTCCATGAGAATAAAATCTGGACCCATGGCTCCTCTGAGACCTCTAACATGACCTTGTATTTCGTCTCTGTATCTCCAAGCATTATCTCCAAGCATTAACGGTACAAGTCTTTGTAAAAGATGTGGAGCTCAGTGCGTCCGTTTAGCATGATGCCTCCCCAAACCAAAACTCCACAACTGCCAAACTGGTCCTTTTCCTTGATGTTGTTGGGTTTATAACGGATTCCACGTTTCTCCAGACGAAAATCGCTTTGTAAGCTAAATCTGGACTCACCGGTAAATAGCAGGTTGCTCCACTGATCCAAAGTCCAGTTACTATGTTTATGATTGACTCCAGTTTAAACAGACTCTACCACTCGCAGGGGTGAGCGGGACACAATCTGCCATAAGACCATCTTCCTATAGCCTTCGGTAAGCTGTTTGTCTAGAAACTCTTGTTTTTGAGTCAGGTGCAAGAGCTGGTTAGAGAGCTGTCTGGCAAGTAGGGTCCTCTGACGTCTTGCAGTTAATTGCGAATACCGGTCCTGTTGTGAGGTTGTAACCTTTGAACGACCTTGTACATGTCGGCGTGTAACATCTCCTGTATCTTGGAACGTCTCCAAAGTCTGGAAATCACACTTTGTGGAACATTCATTTCTCTGGAGACTTTCGTTTTTTGACCGTCCTGCTTTGAGTCTTCCGATTATTTTGCCTTTTTCATGACAAGATCAATTTGCAGTCTGTGGTCCATATTAAACGCAAACAAGGAGTTCTCCAAGCGTGTGTCCCTATGGTTTATTCTGCTATACTTATTGCACTTTGATCACTTTGCATAAATTTGCATTTCTGAATAATCTGATCGTGAATTGACATTGGTTTAACCGTCTAACTGATTTACATGATATTTACAGGGTCGGGACACATTAATAGGACCACCTCCCCTCGAACATGTTGGAACGTCCCATGGTATGCAGATGAAAAACCATTGCATATCATTAAAAGCTGACAACAGCAGACGTGTAGTAGCATCCATTAACACAGCAATTGTCGCCGTCATGGGCAGAGCAAGTGACCTGTCGGACCTCCAAAAGGGGATGATCATTGGCTATCGGGCCAAGGGGGGCAGTATTTCAGAAACGGCCACCTTTGTGAACTGCTCTAGGGTTGCCGTTGTGAAGGTGTACCGCGACTGGACGAACCAGACAGTTTCGAGCAACCGAAGAGGTAACTGTGGGGCCCCACGGGCCATCGATCCTAGAGGAGAGCGTCGGTTACGACGCCTGGCCAAGACCAAACGGTGTGCCACTGTTAAGCAACTGACACAGCAAATGGACAGTGGGGCAACTAGGCGTGTCAGCACCTAGACAGTGCAACCTCTTGAGGTTGGAGCACCGGAGCAGGCATATGGTAACAGCACCCATGTGGACGCCTGTGCATCGCCGAAAATGCCTCCAATTCGCAATGGGTTATCGCCATTGGACCTCGGCCGAGTGGCAAAGGGTTGCTTTCTCTGACGAGTCGTGGTTTCTGGTGAACAGAGTGGACGGACGATGGAGAATTCGCCGGGAAGCATCTGAGAACAGGCATCCCGACACCATCGTTGGCAGACGGCAGGCTGCTGGGGGAGGTGTGACTGTTTGGGGGATGTTTTCGTAATATGGTCTGAGTCCACTCCTACCGCTGGAGGGTACACTGAATGCTGTTACCAGACCAGGTACCCCACTTCATGTCGACAGTGTTTCCTCAGGGTGATGGCACCTTTCAACAGGACAATGCTCCCTGCCATACTGCCAAAATTGTCCACGACTGGTTCGAGGAGCATAAGAATGAATTCAAGGTACTATCATGGCCGTCAAACTCCCTGGATCTCAACCCAATTGAACATTTGTGGGACCATCTTGATCGCCATGTCCGCAAGCTGGACCCTCCACCACGCACGGTGATGGAATGACGGGATGCACTGATCGCCGAATGGTCCCAGATACCTGCAACCACCTTCCGAGGACTTATTGACTCTCTGCCACGTCGACTAGCTGCTGTGCTTGCCGCCAAAGGTGGATATTCCGGATACTAGCAGGTGGTCATGTTAATGTGTCCCGACCCTGTACAAATCAATGTTTGTAGTTTTACTGGATCTGAACCTTCAAATGTTATTTTTTCCAATTATGCTTAACTTTTGGACACGAATATATATAGATGGAGCGAGATTCAATCGTTTCAGAATGTTACACAGAGGACAATTAATTAGACGGGGAATTGCAAAGAATCAGTCTATCCACAGCTAGACTTTCTCAATTTATGAGTTGCGCAAGTATTTACAACATGGTACCCAAAATTAGCACCCGAGTTACGCAACTCACATATTGAAGAACTTTATCAACAGCGACCTTGAAGTGATATATTGGTAAATTTGTTTAAGACCTTCTGAAGAAAATGCTGGAGAAAATGAAGTATCATAGCAACGACCTACTGACAAGAATTTTGAAGCACTCCCTGGATATAAAGTGGCACATGAAGTATTGGAACCCGAGGCACGTTCTGGATAGAAAATTTTGATGATATACTCCAACGTCTCCTTCTCGGACTATTGGGTCATGTGTAATCTTTCTCTTTTTCTTTCTTCTTTCCTTCTTCCTCCTTTTTGGGGTTTTCTTGTCGTTTTCTTTTCTCTTTTTTTAGGCTGTCAATCGTCAATCTTATTCTAGAAGTTGCATTATGTGGATAACCACTTGGGTCTATTAGGCTTCTTACCTATCTCAATGTATTTTCTTTGGTATCTTTTAAGGTAGGGCGAGTTTTGTGGAAGCCCTGCTTCTGTCCTCTGCGAAGAAAGGTACACTCCGCTGTTCGATTGCCGATTATCTTCAGAATGTATTACACTAAAGATGATCACAAGGTGATCGAAATACTCATATGGTGCATTAAGGTATTTTAACGAACTGACAGCCATACCCAATACCCAAAGGTTTATCCAAGCCCTTCCAGTTTGTGAAGAACTGAAGACAAAAAGTAGAGGAAATTATGAAATATATCCGAACAAGTAATGGAATATAGAATATATAACTGTAGTCTTTTTAACAACCCTCTTTATGATATAGAAAATTATCAATACGCACAGAGGGTGAGCATAGTTGGAAACTTGTTCACAATTTCAGTTCAATGTTACCCGGTCCCACCGCAGTTCATAGGTTATATTGTGAACAAGTTTTCAACTAAGAATACGTACGTGTTTACTGATAATTGTCTTGTTCTTCATAATGAAAATTACTACCAAGACTAGAGATATATTCTAAAAGCCTCAGCCCTACCAATTCAAACCTAAAGATCTTGGATACGAGCCTGCCAATGCAAAAAAAGAGCTTATCAACCATCACGTGATGGAAGCGCTCAATAACTTCCAGCTGAAAACTTCAATTCTTTTATCGATCACTTTATTCTGTGTATCGGTCACTTTTGCATATTAACAAGAACACATCCCCCACCCTCAAACGATTCTGAGAAGAAGAAAAGAAAATACGAGCAACGGCTGTTGACTTCAGAAAAGTTTTTAGCATAGATGAAAAGGAGGCTCTTCACCCAGAAAGAAATAAGTTATTAAAGAATTAAAAACTAAATAGAAATGAATGAAAGAAAGGAAAAGTGCCTCACTTCCTACATTACACTCATTTAAGAGAAACTAATTATTACGAGGAGGGAGGGAAGGCGGCGCCATGGAGGCGCCTTCGACCGACGACCGGTGGGAGATACGAGCGTCCGTTGGTTCACCACTCTCTACTTCGCGAAACGCATGACGAACTCTCGGGGGTTCATTTAGATTATAATACTCTCTACACACGGGGCAATTTTTTTCTCCTCTCTTATTTTCTATTAACTTTCCAAAAAGGGGGGGTAGGTGGTAGAGCTGATGGATGCTTTTGCTAATAACACGAATTTCTAGGAAGAAAGAAAATGAGAAGGGGGACGGACAATAGTCGTGGGTGGACTCGTCGCCAGGTGGTTTCAGGCAGCCATCGTCAATCCAGCTAATAAAAAAAAATAAACAAATGCACAAGAAACGATCCTGGAGACGCTAGATCCCTTTAACTAACTCCCCTACTCCTCCCTCTCCTATCTCTTTACAAGTTCTTCTAACCAAAAGCGTTCATTTGAGAAATGTTAATTATTTTCTTTTTTATCCAGCACGAGTAATTACTTCACTTCCAGGTAATTGTTATATTTTTAAAAAATCTAGTTATAAAGTTCTTTGTATGAATAAAATTCCGCCTGCAACGACTTCAACTTGTTCCTATTGGAAAAACTTTTCACAAGTAAATAATAGAAAATAAAAAAGTAAAACTTTTCCGCAACTCGGAATCGATCCAAAAAGTTCTGCGCAACTATCCCAACAAATCTCGATTCCTCACGCTGATTAATAAGTAATGTGCGATTATCGCTTTCAAAATTTACTCTAAAACATTAGGCTATTTTTATGCAGAACTTACATACCAGTTGACGAAAACTGTATCTCTCTACTGTTGAAAAACATTCCATGTTTATGGTTAACTGGCCGACCACTATCTAAAGGTGGTGGACTATGTTTTCGTCTACCCCAACTCAAAATTTTTTTTCACTGAAATCGACTTAAGAACTCTTGATTCGAGAAAATATATTGAAATTTTGCAAAAAAAAAAAAAATTTAATTTGTAGATATGTTACCAAATTTGTGCAGCTAACTTCTTCAAATGAAACTACTGAAATGAAATTACTCCTTCAAATGAAACCAAATGAAATTACTATACACTTAGAGAGTTCCTTAAACTATGCCATGACAATTGGTTAACCTTTTAAAAGATATTTTTTTTTTTTATAAAAATAAAAATAAATTCTATTCATAATTTTATAATTTTTTTAACCTAGCAGTTACCAGGCGAGAGCTTTTCTATAAATAAAAACTTTCGTTTTCGGGAATTTGAAGAATAGTGCGTCTCAAATAAGATAAAAGACCAAGATCTATTACTGCTAGTTATGCTGTGGCCGTCTGCATTTGTGTTTTTATTTTGCTTACAAACACCGCACACATTCGTAAGGTAATTACTTGAAAAAAAAATTCTTCGGGATTACAAAGGGATTAAGTAACTAGATATATAAGAACACCCACTATTTATGAGGCAAATGAATTAGAGAAACACTTTATGCAAAATAAAAGCGCTGTGAAATGGGGAACCGGCAAGAAAATACTGTAGCATCAAGTTGAATATCAAGAGATTTACTCAATTAGTTAAGAATTATTGCCGACAGGCTGCTACTTAACATGCCCAAAGCAAACGAACAGGTTAGAGAAAGATTTCTCAAACTGGGGTGTAAAACCAACACCTTGAATGAAAGCCTCACAACTGAAAAGTCATACATTGTTACATCATCATAAGTCGACCAAATTTAGAGCTTATTATTGGTAGAAATACGATCAACAATGGTCGAATTATGATGATGTAACAATATATGACGTTTCAGTTGTGAGGCTTTCTTTTTAGGAGGTGTTGGTAAAACACATTCTTGGGGGTGCGAGGAAAGTGATTATACATGTAATTAATAAAGATTCTAAATAGATTTAACAATTTCTCTTGTCTTTAGTACATAGTTTAGGAGTTCGAATTTCTTTGAAAGAGGTTCGAAGATTCATTAATAACACTGGCCAACAAAATTTAAGATTTTTCTTGTGACAAAATGAAAGTGGGTGATTTTTGGTAGTATTTTTTTTGCCGATTACGAATATAATTTTTAAATTTCTCTAGCACGCACAGCTTTCTTGTTTTACAATGAAACATTTTTAAATCATTCAGTGTTTGGGGCCTGGTAAATTTCCTTGCGGCCCCAAAGTATGGATACTTTAACAATGTAGCCGCTTCTCTTCACTCCCATTACTTTAACATAGAAGTCTCGAAGTGCATAACTTGGAAACGTGACGTGATAGAAAAAATTTAAAAGCAGATTCGGATTCTACATACAAATTACTACTAAGAACACTATGTGTGGTCTTAGTCACAAAATGCGTGTTGACTAGTGTAATTTTTAAGGGTGCGAAATACAAAGATTGGAAAATCCTGGGACTGAACACAGCCCCAATCAAAAACAATTTTTTTTTTATTATTAAGGTAAGATTTCGAGAACAATAAAGTCACTTGATTAACATTAGTGACCAATTACAGGCGGCTTCGCTTATAAGAGCATCGTCGGGGAATTGAAAATTTGCTCTTACGAAGAGAAGTTAGTAAGCTTCAAATTGATATATAAATGAAAGAAATTCAGCACTGGTTTGAAAACTATTTTGATTTCTTTGCATAATCTCCCTGTACATTGATGCACTTGTCCCATCGTTTCACAAGCCACTCAAAACCAGTAAGATAAAATTCTTTGGGCTGCTGTCCGAACCAGGCGGTGACAGCATCATCGTCGACCGAAAGATGATGTTTAAGAGGCTAATCTTTACGATCAACTTAAGCTTAAATCTGATTGGGTCTCGCTACTTCCACTCCTATTTCTAACCATATACCCATAGCATTTTTTGTGAGTATTGGCGTTTTCTGGGTATTTTCTCCAATGCTGGGTAAAGTTCCGGATAATGAGAATTTTTGGGTCTTTCGTGTAATGGGTATGGGTTTTTTGAAGATAATACATAGTTTTTCCTGTACTTATACCATGGCGACGAGACCGAAGGTATGCGCTGGCCTCGCATGATGATTCGTGACGTCAGCGTATAAATTTTTAGCAATCTAATTTATTAACATTTTTCTTCATTATCTTTGTTAGTACTTGCACAGGTAGCCGTTAAATGGGATGTTACGATCTCATGGCAATTTAAAAGAAATAATAAAGGTAAAATAAGCTTTAAACTGAATACTGTTTCAGTAGTTTTTCTAATAATTATGAACTACGAATTCAGTAAATTTTGGTAATTTTTTTAGAAGTGTCTAGTAAAATTCGATTTTTTAATGTGGTCACACTGAAGCGGAGTATTCATATATGCGGGTTCGACTGTATCTGGGAACTGCTCCCCCCCCCCCCCTCTCTCCACAGACGGATTTAATCACAAGCAAAAAATATCCTTAACTAATTGAGAATGCACAAACTATCATTACCAAAACGAACTTTAAGAATTCATGAGGAATTTAAATGTGAAGATATGAATCGGTACAATTTGATAACATATATGGGTGATGGAATTAGATTTTGCATGAATATGTTTGAGTAAGTTGTAAAAGTGGCTGTGTATGAATAAGTACAATTTTGTGAAAGGGTGAATGGTATATAAGATAGTGAGGATATTTAATAAGGTGCGTGAGAATAAAGCGTGAAATCATAAAAATAGAATATTTTTGCGTGAATTATACAGGGTGGTCCTGAAATCATTGGTCGGAATCAGGGACATTATTCCTAACACACATCCTACAGGAGTTATAACGCATTGAATGATTAATACGAAATTAGAAACGCGGAAGGCCATGAAAAGAAAATACTTTGTTTATAGAAGTTGTTGAAAATGTCCACCGTTAAGAACCAGTCTCTCGGAGATGTTGAATGTTATTGTCAGAAAAAACAGAAGGAAAAATTCCACGACCTGGATTCGAACCAGGAACCACGAGTATCAAATGGTAGCCAATTGGGCCATCATGAAGCACGAGCGTGATACTCGTGGTTCCTGGTTCGAATTCAGGTCGTGGAATTTTTCCTTCTATTTTTTCTGATAATATCATTTCCTTAAGATTGGAGTATCACCTCCAGTTTCCATTTATAATTTCTTTTGTTGAATGCTAGTAACAAAAAAAGTGCTGTTAGCAGGAAACTGACATTGTGGAAACGTCGTCCAATATAGACGTTGAGGTAAACTCGAATTAAATGAAATCAGCCAACTCGGTGTTTGAATTGTTGGAACACCTTGAAGAAATTTGAAGATTGGTTTAATTGCTGGAAGATGAACCTTAGCTTCGAAAAATCCAAGGCTGTGTACTTCAACAAAAAGCTTCAGCGTCCCCCGGATTCTCTTATTCTATTCAATAAGAAACTCGAATGAGTTGACAACTACAAGGTTCCTGGCATTATCATCGACTCAAGACTCTCCTGGAACCGTCACGTGACTCAAGTTATGAACAAAGCGAAAAGGGCCAAGTACAGTCTCATTAGTCTCCTGGGTTGAGACAGTACCGTCAGCATCGTCAATAAGCTACTCCTGTACAAGATGATGATTCGGATCGTCCTCCTCTATGGCACGCCTGCGTGGGCGACGACATATAAAAGCAGACTGAGTGATCTCCAGTCGTTCCATTGTTACCCTGAGGACCACTGCCCAGCTTGGAAAAAGACAGTGAAAAATCAATACATCCAATAAGATTTGAACAAAACTCATATCGGAAAAAATATCCAAAATCTTTTGATGATTATGATGCAAGAGAAGAAGACCAATGACAACGAGCTGGTGGCGGGAATGCTGAAAAACTCGGATAGAAATGAAGTGGCATACGAAGTATCGAAAGCCGAGGCATACTCTTGATGTCAACTTTGAAGACAATGGTAACGTTTCCTTCTCAGATTACACTAGTCAACACGCATTTTGTGACTAAGACCACACATCGTGTTCATAGTAATAATTTGTATGTAGAATCCGAATCTGCTTTTAGATTTTTTCTATCACGTCACGTTTCCAAGTTATGCACTTCGAGACTTCTATGTTAAAGTAATGGGAGTGAAGAGAAGCGGCTACATTGTTAAAGTATCCATATTTTGGGGCCGCAAGGAAATTTACCAGGCCCCAAACACTGAATGATTTTAAAATGTTTCATTTTAAAACAAGAAAGCTGTGCGTGCTAGAGAAATTTAAAAATTATATTCGTAATCAGCAGAAAAATTACTACCAAAGATCACCCACTTTCATTTTGTCACAAGAAAAATCTTAAATTTTGTTGCCCAGTGTTATTGGAAGATGTGATTCCCCCCCCCCCCCCACTTTTTTTTTCTTTTTGACTTCTGACAATTTTCAATCTTCTTATTATTTTTTTCTTTTTTCATAATGTGATTCTCCCCCCTCTTGGATTATTCAGGCTTCTTGCCTACCTCAGTATACTTCCTTTGGTATTTATTCTGGAAGGGTGAGTTTCTGAAAGCACTGCTTCCGTCGTACTTGAAAAAATGTACACTTCACTGCTCGATTGTCGATTATCAATGTTTGAATAACGATTCATGTTAATAGTATTGAAATGAGCACAAATTAAGCTGCTTGTTGAATACATCAATTAAAAGAAAAACCCAAATCCTAGTACCACGTTGGGAAAAGGTAATCGACTGTAATGGTGACTATGTCCTGGGGTTGCAAAAGCGACTAAACTTTTTTGGCTACTTGATATTTTCATGATCCATCGCTTTCAAAAATTCTTCGCTGGCAAAATTGGTGAACAATCCGTGTCGGAAATTCACAAAACTAATTAAAAAAAAGGATACTTAACAGTTTTAAATCTTTATTCATCCGACCTTTCGTAGTCGGCATACACAAATAACCCCAAACCACATCTACCTCTACCACCCCTCATACCGTCTACATAAAAAGAAAGAATCGAGAAGATTAGCCCCATAAATTGCAACTCATCGGCAACCACTGCACGAAAAGACAATATTAATGATTGCTATATAAGGTTTCAACAACAACACTGGTTACAATAATTGGTGGAACATAAAAACACAACCATTTCGTAGAAAGGAGAAGAAGGGGGGGGGGGGGCTATCACTATTACTATTCCATTTCCTACATAAAAAGGAAAAGAAGGGAAGACTGGGATTCTCTTCCCTCCGGTGGAGAATGCATGCGTCATGGGCGATTCCGTCGAACATAGAAGAGTGAGGGAAGGGGATGAGGAATAAAAGGGGGTCAAAGGGTCAATCGAATGTGGGGATCATAAAAAAGCTCCCCGATTGTGGATGCGCCGCGGCCGCTTCTCCTCGTAAATCAATCGCAACGGACCGAAGAGCAGGGCGAGAAACCGTGTCTCAACGTGACCACTGTGTCTAATAGAAAAATTTGCGAGTATGAAAATAATAATAATAATAATAATAATAATAATAATAATAATAATAATAATAGGGCAGGTAAAACTGTTGAAAAAGATGGCATAGAACTGGATAATGAAAAATTCATAAAGGCAATGGCACCTGAAGAAGGATACAAATATTAAGGAAGCTGCTGTCTTATTGCACAACCGAATCAAAGAGGCTACCTTCGGCTAAATATACAGGAGGATGTACACGTTAATAGATAGGGAACAAGTTCCAAGGAAACGATCGAAAATCGAGTGGAAAAGCAAGCCATCAATGCACGATAAATACTTGAAGGATATACAGGGTGTTTCTAAAGGTAGTTACCAAATGTCACACACAGGGAACACCAAAACGAGCAGTTTTTACCGTAGCATGGAGGGTCGGAACCCTACCATTGTCGGGCTATGGGGTAGAGAAGTGACGTAACGTGCAAATGAAAAAACAACGTATATCAATTAGTTTACTGACACGTAAAAAACGCTTACAAACACCGCTCAAAGTGTTTACCAGCTGTTTTGATACATGTATTGCATGGTCGCAACATTGCCACCCGTATGTTGCCAAAGAGTCCTTTTCATTTCACGGACTTCTTCGCTGGCGACTGCAATGCGAGAAAACCAGCTCTTCCATGGTAGTGACAAGTATGCGGTAAACGAGTGCCTTCATGTGACCCCACAAGAAGAAGTCAAGGGGAGTAAGATCCGGTGACCTGGGAGGCCATGCAACTGGTCCACCTCTACCCATCCAACAATTACCGAATGTGTCATTAAGATGATCACGCACAACACGGGTGAAGTGTGCGGGCGCCCCATCATGTTGGAACTACATCTGTTTCAGAATATCAAGCGGTACATCCTCCAGTAGTTGGGGCAGCACATCAGCGATAAAGTGAAGGCAGTTATGTACACTGAGGCGAACTGGCAGAATGTACGGATTGTCTTCAGACCATAAATGTGCAAATTAGGGAGAGTATAGGTGAAGTTTCACTATAAGCTTGATCATGGAGAGATACATATCAGAAGATTGCAACTCATGTTAATGTTGCAATTAATATTGTGTGAATATCCCTTTTATCAGGAAATTTTAATGCATGCACATCGTTTTGTCATGTGCGTTCATTATCATAATTAAATAGTGTGATCATTTCTCTCCCCCGTTGCCACACAATGGTACGGTTCCGACCCTCCAAGCTATGGTAACAGCTGTTAGCTTTAGTGTCCCCTAATAATGTGTAACTTTTGGTAACTACCTTTAGAAACACCCTGTAGATGGAAAAGCCGATCAAAAAATTAAGTGGAATTGGTTAAAAGCAGGATGTTGAAGAAAGAAACTGAGGGAAGAACCTCTATCAACAAATTTCATGAAAAAAAAAATCAGCATATAACCAAGAATAGTAAATGCCGATTTTGCAATGCGAAGGATGAATCAGCGGATGCACAAACATATCAGAGATTGGCTATTTGCAACACCATGACATATCTATTGGAATCTCTGTCAGAAGTTTGGGTTTGAATGCAGTAAAAATCATTAGGAGAACATCAAGTCAACAAAGTTTTGGGAAATGAGGAGGTTAAGATCTTGTGGAGCTTGAGAATCCAACGGGCAGGCATTCTAGCCCACAGTACGCCTGACATAACCGCTGTTGAGAAAAAGAATGTCTGGCTCACCGATATTGCTATGCAACATGATGCACGAATTTAAGACAGGCAGCAGAGATCGGGTGACTTACAAATAGAAGCTGAAAGCTTGTGGAAAAAGAATACGATAGTCATCCCAATTGTTATGGGAGCTCTTGGGGCGATACCGAAGAGGATATCTAGAGATTTTGAACTTAACGGATTTAAACACTCTCACCTGAAAAAAAAACCCTACTCGGAAACGCCTATAACCTCAGGCACTACCTTAATAGTTCTTAGGTCATTCCTTACGACTTGATCTTTTTATGCCAAGTCTTTTATGCTAAGCCTTTTACCAGCTTTATGACTGTGACTATAATACGAAATTTCCCGCAATAATGATACAATAATAGCATTTTCTGTAAAGGTCTTTCATACGGTCTGTCCACTGCCCGAAGAGATCAACATGGGGCTGTAGTTAAAACGGGTGTTGAAAACATACAAGGACGAATAGCAAAACGACTTTAATTAAACAAAAATTAAAACAACAGGTATAGAAAACGGATAGGAAACGGGTATAACTTCCCTCCAAGAAAGCGCCCTCACACCTGAAGCCCCCAACGACAACAACAGTAAAATAACTTCAACCTCCACACCTCCTACCCCCTTCCTAATTATAAATAATGCGGTTTTGATAATCTCGGACCCGAACGATTAGCCGCAATTATCAACTGACATAAAAAGGCGATTTCGCTCAGCGCCCAATTGTTCTTGCACTGCCGCTGCTACACCACCAGACAAAGCGAGCCCAAGAAGAAGATGAAATTACGAGCGCCCTTCAAAACAGTCAGGGAGGAGCAATTAACGTCAGGGCCATGAAGAGTCGTAAAAATTAGGTGATAAATTAAGCGGAGAGAAGAACGACAGGTATTTGAAAAATAAAAAAGGCACAAGAGATGGTGGGATCTCGAAAGGTGGGGAAGGCAAGAAGAAGGAGTGAAAAGAATGTTCCTTTGATAAGGGATATAAAAATTAAAAGAAAATAACCCCAATCAAAAGAAAAATTCCGTAATATGTTTGTAGCAATGATTTATGACTGTAATTCGTACCCAAATGGTTTTCCTCCGTTTCAAACTCCCCCGACCCAACCCTCACGTTGACCTCACATTCAAGCTGAAAACTGCCACGAGGTGTCAAATCCATCAATGGTAAGAACTCTATCGCTTTCCCGTCATAAAGAATTTACATTTTGCCTTTGAATGCTCATTCACGATCTATAATAAAAATTAATTTATTATTAAAAAAATATACAAGCTCCAAAGTACTGACTCCAAGCGAAAGAGTAGAATTTCCCCTTCACCGTCCTTATCACCGGAGTCGATCAGCCGCCGATGCTTATCTTCATTCGCAGAGACACTTTTAATGGCCGGAATAATCACCAGTTAATTGGGATCTTCCAATAATTGGAACATTAGACTGTATAAAAAAATCTTAAAAAAGAAACCCCAACTCAAGAAAGTGAACGAGATGTAAGGTGAGGTAAGTAGTTTCAATCTTACAACTTTTTGCCCAAAAAATTAGAATAATGGTATTCTACGTTCTGAAGTTAAATTTGAGTGCAAATTAATCAACGAACTTTTGTAGCTATACGTTTAGAATCTTTTTCCTGGATGATGTACTTATTCCTCTAGTCGACCTCAAAAGGAACATTAATTTCTTCAAAATAAATTGAAGGTGACAAAATATCAGAATAATTTCAAGATAGAAGCAAAAAAATAATAAAATAATTTCCAAAACTATCCAATTAAGTGAGCAGAAATGTTGCTTTACATATCTTTTTAATGTTTAATATAAATGGCATTACAAATTTTCGTAGCTCAGGCTGCGCAACCAGGGTAATAAATCGGACGTATATCATGTCACAAAGCGAACAATACGTGATCTTTATGGAACTGGAAAAGCTCAGGCAGAAACTGCGAAAATCATAAAGTGCTCACAGTCTATGATGGCAAAGGTGTCAAAGCGCAAAAGGAGGATCCAACTTGTACAGGAAATCGGAAGAGATGTGTACGAAAACGCAGCCTAGTGAGAGGCAAAGCAGGCAACTGAAGAACATTGTGAAGAAACAGTTTCAAAACTGTTAAATTTATTTATTTGAGTGGAAAGAAGTCTGGAGCAACTGTGTCAAGCAGAACTACAAACAGATGACTACATGAATTTGCATTGCAGTCCAGCGTTCCCAAAATTAAACCCCTGATGACTTTGAAGCAAAGAGGAGCCTGTGTAAAGTGGTACAAGGAAAGAGTCACTTGGGGACAAGATGACAGAAGTAATGTCCTAAATTTATCCATTTCTTCTTGTCTTTTGGTGATCAAGGCTGACGTGTATGGAGACTGACACAAGAAGCTTACAACAGAAACGGTCTCAAGAGATTAGTTAAATTTGCTGGTTCATTAATGGTAAGAGGATGCATGTCATTAGGAAAGTTATGCATTCTAAACTGTGTAATAAATGCTGCAGTCTATCAAGAAAAACTTGACAATTCATGACCCCATCATCTAAGATCCGTGCTGCGATTCCTTTCTGTTCCAGCAGGATGTGCATTAGTCATACTGCTAAATCCATAAAAGAATGGTTCAGCGACGAAATATCTTTGTATTACCATGGCCAAATAATTCCCCAGACATTGATCAATTGAAAATTTATGGAAGTTGATGAAGGCTACACTTGAGCAAAGACTCCCACAAACTGAACAGGAGTTGATATCGTGGTGTGCTAGCGCGTATGACAACGACGCAATCGCAAGTCTTCAGCTGAAACAATTACTAGAGAACTCTGCAATGCTATTTCACGTACAATCTCCATTCCCCGGAAGAAGAGACCCAAGATTTTCATAGCCATGCTGCTACTCAAAAGCCCCAAGTCAGCAGAACCAATGCGAAGCAACGGTTGGAATAGTGTACAGCCCACCGAAACTGGACTATAGAACAATAGTAAGTTGTCTTGTGAAGCGACGAATCTCGACACACACTCTAGCAATCATATGGTCGAGTTTGGGAATGGTGGATGCCCCGAGAATGCTTCATGTCTGTCTGCGTGCTGCCCGCTATGAAGTTCGGATGATGGATGGGGTTCATTTTCATAGTTCGATTGGGCCAACTTGTTCCAATAGCAGAAACTACAAGTCTGCAACTTATCTTGACTTTTGGAAAATTCTGCACGACAACATTGTGGCAACCGTTTGGGATAGGACCATTCCTGTACCAATATGACAATGCTCCTTGTCACAAAGCAAGGTGTGTACAAGAAGGATTTGAGACACTGATTAAAGATACAGAGGGATTGGGAATATTCGCAATCGTCAGGGGTTTTTTTTTCTAGTGGCCATTACTCAAGCTTCATATTACCCCGTCCGGCGGTCACATGGAACACAAAGTTATAATAAGCGGTTTGTTCATGTGTCTCCTATTGATAGTCTATGCATCCACAGTCTTAAGGTATTTATTCTATTTAGTATCAGACGACACCTCACAGCATGGCAGCTAACTGTATAAACACGAACCACTCTATATCAATTGCTGATATTTGAGTTATCTTGGATTGAACCCAGTAAATAAAGAAAAATGTGCTTGGTAGACAGGGAGGCAGTTTTAAATGCTCACCTGTTTCTGTGATACTATCGTCTCTGGTAGTTCGCTGATTTTTCTCGCACTCATTTTTTGTGTCTGTAAAGACGAATAATTCAACCTACATACAGAGTCAAAACTCGGAACAATTTAGGTCAATTTACGTGTTGCTTCTACGTCACCATCATCATGTAAATATTCGAGCCGATTTATGGTACTGTCAACTATATCTTTTTCTCGAATCCCTCGAACAATTTCCCATCGATAACAAACTTTTCGGTATTTCTTCTTCAGCTTTTCGAGTGTAATTATTTCAATAACATCGATAATTCGATGTAAATCCGAGTTGAAACAATTTATAATAAAATGGCGAGCTACCAGATAGAAGATGCTATCACAAAAACAGGTGAGCATTTAAAACTCTCTATCCTCTACCAAGTACCTTTTACTTTCATTACTGGCGTTCAATCCAAGATAACTCAAACTACGAGCAATGGATACAGAGCGGTTCAAGCTACATTGAGTTTTGTAAATGAGTGAAGTGCTCAATCTGGTGTCCTTCTGCAACAATGCATAACTGTGCACGGTACTTCATAGAACCCATCACATTTAACACCATCATGAGTGTTATGTCTGTACAAGCCTGCTGAAATTGTCGTTTCAAATCATTCACTGATGCTGGTACAGTGGCATACACCCTGAGCACTGAAATTTCATTTTGTTGTAGTGGGTTTATTTTTCGCTTATTTTTAATATCCTTTTTTGTTAAAATCAGCGTTTTGAGCTCTACAACGGTACAGTTGGAAAATTTTCTCTCCCTGTAATGGTTACAAAGTTACAAATTGCAAGGTGCAAAATTCGAAGTCAAAGGTCAAATATGACGCCACCATTATTTAGCCCCTACCTATCTTCCTATATGTTCCTGCAAAAGATTTGTTGTATCTCCACTCGTTTTGAAATTGTACGGGGGGAGGTAACAGGAAGTATATATACAAAATTTAATAGGAGTAGAATAATATGCTTGTTTATTTGAACAATGTGAACTCCTCATGTGGTTAAATATACGGTGTGCCCGACTGTAAATGAGACTACAGTTATATCTAACGAGTATTTTAATTACAGAATATTTGACGTACAGTTAATATGTAACATGATGCCTACACATAAAGCTCTGATCTCAGAGCGTAAGAAGCGAATGATGGCTTCAGTGTTAAAACTCCTGGGTTGCATACGGATCCTTTTTCCACGGTGTTCTGCGCTTCCTTGTCGCATGTGAACCGAGGACCTGTCAGTGATTTTTTTATGGGGCCGAAAATATAGGAGTCACATGGGGAGATGTCGGGGCTGTACGGAGGAAGTTTGAGGACTTCTCATCGAAATGTTTCCAGCAGGTGGAGGGTCTTCTTGGCCACCAGTGGCTTAGCGTTGTCCTGGAGCAGCACTATCCATTTCGAGAGCTTCTCTCTCTGCTTGTATTTGATGGGACGTTTCGGCTTCAGCAACGTGTTGCAGTACCATTCAGCGCTAACTGTTTCACCCCCATTTAGCCAGTCGAGGAGTATGGGTCTTTCTTCGTCGAAAAAGAAATTGAGCATCACTTTTCCGGCCTTCATGGCAGAGTGAGCCGTTTTGGGGCATGGGAAGCCGGGATGACGCTACATCTATCGACAAAGCATATTTACCAAATTCGACTTAGATACAACGGCGCTACAGTGAAAGCCTCCTTTTCATTTGGGCACACAATATAAATAATAAATAAAATGAAATAAAGCTCACTTGATGGACTATTGGAGATTAAATGTTATGGAGAAGAATAGTTTAAAAAACGTTTTCAAGAATTACCATTCTCATCAGTTTGATATTTTTTGAAACAAGAAGTTATCCCCGAGGAAGGTATAGGAAAGTAGCGGAAGCCCTGAGCTTATCTATCTTTACCCTTTTATGTCACTTTTTAACCCCCCTCCTCTCCAAATTTTTTAATTCGAAAAATTGATTTTCTCGAACATAGTATTTAGAAAATGTAAGAGCTCTATCTTCTTTCGTTTCTCATCATTTTCGATCGATCATCACATGCAATATGTTGCCGTAGTTCTAAAGACCAGATAACTGCCACCCCCACAACTCCGACCTCATTGGGACAATTTGGCCCAAACTTCATAGAAATGGAGATCTTGCTTAGAAGAATCTGCATACCGAATTTCACTCCTTTATATGCTTAAATACATGTCCCCTCTAATGTCCACCCCCGAAAATTCCGACTTCAGTGGGCTAATCAAAACCAAACTAAATAGTGAAAATGCACATGCCCATAATAAGCTACATTTCGAATTTCAACCTTCTACCTCAAAAAATGCGAAAATTATGAAAGGGGACAAACGGACATTGTGAAACGAATAAGTAGCTCCATTCTTCCGCTACTTAATAATAGTAAACAGAATGAATCATAACAGGAGTATTAAAATTAAAACAATGAAATAAATTATTGTGTTAATAATTGTTGGTTTTGTATAATGATGATTTGTGTATTGTTGTAATAATTTGTTTATTTTTTTATAAGTATTTTCCATTTGTTATTGATGTTTGTTGAAGCTTTGGCTAGGTTATTTTTGTTGGTTATGATGTTAATTGTTTCTTTAATTAGCCTTTTTACAATTAGATCGAAGCGCTCTTTGTGTTAAATTCGGTCAAAACCGTACGGCAAACACAAAGCAGCTTAGGCTAGGGTTCAGCTGTATTTTACATTCTATTTCAATATAATTTGTCAATATTTTTTATAAATAAAGTTAAAACATAAACTAAACAAAACTAAAATAATGAATTCCCCAATTAAACATAACATACACACCTTATTTAATAAAATACAAATATACAATCAAAATTCTCCATAAGCAACAATCTCTAATAATCAAAATTTCCTACAATATAAAAATTTCCTATAAACATTGTTACCTATCACTTTACCTTCGGGTTAATGGAAAGGTTGAGTCATTGGTCGCTAGAGGGCTGACAACTGCGAATACAGGTAGAGCACTAGATGTAGTGCTCTAAACTCTAAATACAGGGTGATGAGAAACTCTCGCCCTGATAAAGAATTTAATAAAACAAAAACCATGTACTTCATCTCGAAAGTTTTTTTTGTTATCCTAAAGAAATTTCAACATGTGCCCCTTTCATTGAAGTTTCGAAGAACATCCAGACGACATTTAATTCCTGGCCAAGTATTCGCCAGCATGTCTCCTGTTATCGACATATCGCACCTGTTATTCTCGCCCGCAAAGTATATACTGTATATCTGTGGAGATCGTGGAGGCTATGGGTGTCATACCATCCTTTGCAAACAACGGTTGGGAAAATGAATTCAGAAATACACGTACAGATATGTGGCGGCTCACCATCCTTTGGAAAATTATCCATGGTTGGCGCTATTCTAATTAAGGTGCTACATGGCTCTCCGCCATTTCACTTTCTCTTTCATAGATGTCATTTCGGCTTGGCTCCTAATATACTATCCGTTAAAATGGGACAACATGGCGTCTGTAAATGATGTAGTGTGTCCACAAATTTTAGACTCACATGATAAAATGTATCTATTAAAATAATAAAATAGTTGTATAATTTAATTAATAAAATAATAATATTATATTAAAAAAAGAGTTTTAATTTATAACATCTTAGTTGTTATATAATGAAAATATATTTATATTCATTAAATTAATTAGTATTTTTGTCATAAAATGATTATCTGCTCTCGTATATTTTTAGACTCAGCATCCGCCGTTGTTAATTTTTTAATAAAAATGCTGCAGGTATTATTTAATAACATTATATTAGTACATTTAAATAACTTTTATATAATAATAATCTATCTAAACTCTCTTAATTAGTAAAAATAACAATGGGAAGAGGTACCTTTTTGTCCGAGTATGAAAAAGGATAAATTGAAGCATTGAAGGAAGTGTCTGTCTACTAGAACAATAGCTAATCGCCTTAGTCGATCTCAAACTGTAGTTCAGCATTATATCACCCAGGGAGCTGACTACTGCACCAAAAAACATACTGGACGGCGACAGAAGTTGAAATGTCAGCAGAAACGAGCGATTATTAGAGAAATAAAGAAAAAGTCCACATCCTACAGACAACTAACAAAAGACCCAACCATTATGTATCAAAGTCTACAATTGGAAAGGTTGTGAAGACTTGTGGACACTTGGTGTACAAAAAGAGAGAGTGCCCCAAGGTTGACATCTGCCCACAAGGAGAAGATACTGACCTGGGCTAAAGAACACATGAGTTGGACTTCTGATTAGAGAAGAATCAGCTATAGTGATGAGAAGAAGTTCAACCTTGATGGCCCAGACGCTTGGAAATACTATTGGCACGCCCTAAGAAAGGATGAAGAGCTCTTCCCAATGGTAAGATGAACGCTATTGGATATCAAAATATACTACCAACAGTCGTTTTTGCCATTTGCTGAGGGTATCACTGGCTCTCCATGGCAGTTTCAACAGGATAAAGCCCTAATCCATATTGCCTCTAGCACACAAAAATGGTTTAAGGACAATGGTGTTGATGTTTTACCCTGGCCAGCACTTTCCCAGACCTAAATCCAATTGAAAACCTATGGGGAATGCTGGCCAGGAATGTTGACAAGCAGGGAAAAACTTTTTCCACATCTCAGGAATTGAAAATTGCAATTCTTGAGTCGTGGGAAAAAATACACAAACAATTAAAAAAATTAGTTGAAACAATGCCTAATCGAATTTATGAGGTAATTGTTAATAAAGGAGGGGTTATACATTATTATCGTTTTAGAAATTTTTTGTTTTTTATTAGAAATATCATACATTTTGTTGTTCTATTTAATTAATTTATTATTTCTAGTTGTAAATATTATAATATATACAATAATTTAATAATTTTTTTTTGCTTGTTTTGAAAGAAAGAATAAAAAAATAAACGAGTCTAAAATTTGTGGACACACTGAATGTTACAAGCAGCATGTCGTCATTGAATTTCTCACTGCGGAGCAAGAAACGGTTGGAAACATTCACAAACGTTTATGTGCAGTTTATGGAGCATAAGCAGTCGACAGAAGTACGGTTAGTCGCTGGGCACAGAGGGTGAGGCCATCAGAAAGCGGTTCGGCAGAGCTCCAAGATTTGCCGCGGTCGGGGCGGCCATCCTCGGCTGTCACACCTGACAAGATGCAGTGTGCTGATGCGCTCATTCGTCAGGACCGACGCAGAACGACTCGGCAGTTGGCGCTGGAGATGTCAATCAGCAAAGGAAGTGTGGGTGAATTCATTCGTGCTCTTGATTACACAAAACGTCTTCACGATGGGTTCCGCGCTGTCTTACGGAGGAACACAGAGCTCTGAGAAAAAACATTTCTTCTGAGTTGCTGCAATGTTTTGAAGCTGAGGGGGAAGCCTTCTTGTCCCGGATTGTGACAGTTGATGAAACCTGGGTGCACCATTTTGAGCCTAAAACAAAACGACAATCGATGGAATGGCGTCATCCGCACTCTCCACAGAAGAAAAAATTCAAAGCAACTGCTTCTACTGGTAAGGTCATGATCACTGTATTTTGGGACTGTGATGGTGTCATATTCATTGATGTGATGCCGAGAGGCAGCACCATTAATTCTGAGGCATATGTGAACACATTAACCAAACTCAAGAAGCACTTCCAGCGACTTGGACGCTATAACAACCCAGATGATTGTTTGCTTCAACACGATAACGCTCGCCCTCTCACCAGTTTGAGGACGTCGGAACACATCACGAAACAGGGTTGGACAGTGTTACCCCATCCACGCTACAGCCCTGACCTAGCGCCCTCAGACTTTCACTTGTTTGGGCCATTGAAGAATGCCATTCGTGGAAGACATTTTGAGGATGACGAAGAGGAGATTCGCACAGTGAAGACATGGCTGCGTGAACAGAACAAGGACTGGTACCGACAGGGCATACACGCCCTAGTGTCTCGCTGGAGGAAAGCATAGAACGGGATGGAGATTATGTGGAAAAAATAGGGAGTGTAGAAGAAACATCATTCTTTCATGTGTATAAGTTTCATTGTGTTCAATAAATAATTGTTGAAGAAATAAATTATGGTGCATTACTTTCTGGGCTACCCTCGTATGTGTAACTTAACTCCTCTTTGCTTTTGGGGAAGAACGGGAAAAACTGCTGAAGCTCTCTATCAAAATCAAAAAGGATTCCTCGAAAAGTACAGCCCCTAATAAAGCAATGGGAGCTTCAACACCACAGTCATTTTCGCCATATCATAGTCGCAGTGCAAAAGTGTCCGAAAATTTTTATTCAGGAAGTGTAAATTACATCGCTAAAAATAGAAAAGCCCAATGCTGCTGCGCAGATCCATTTTATCTTTATAACTTATAAGTCTATCTCGTGCTTGGAGATTTTGCTTTATCGTATCAAGTAAATGGTGATATGGTAATGAGGAGAAACAGAAGAAAGATCTGCTCTTATGATCTCTGGCAGCAGCGGTCAAAACCACCTATTCAACTCGCGGTTTTTCTGTGACTGAATCCATCTCACCAAGAGCACTTGGGATATAGGATTAATGGCGGCGTTTTCTCATGCAAGCCTTTAATTACTGCTTTTTTCCTCCGCGGAGGTTCTAAGCTTCGACAAGCATGAAAGCAAAGTCGACCACCCTTCGTGGAAGCTACGGTCAAAAGAGAAAGGGAGGAGTGAACGGGTGGTGGCGTCGCCTATTGGGGAGGGCTGCAAACGTCTCAGCGTCAGCGGTGTCTGCCTAATAGCTCTTCCGCCTGAGTGCACTCCACAACCGAGATGAAGACTTTGGGAACTAAGACAGAAGACGCGGGAAAGAGAATTCATAAGCAAAGAAATCAAACTGGGCAAACAGAGCGACAATTTGAGGGTCGTATTAATTTTTATTATGTTTACACCTGTAATGACATCGAAAATATCACTCAATGTGTGCATTTTATAGTGCGCGTGAGTGCTTTTTAAAATTACACATTCATTTCAGCATATCCTATCATTTATATAAAATCAGCGACGGTGAACTATGTCACAACGAAGAAAAAATCTAACAATGGGTTATTTCCCGATGGGGCATCGGGTGGGTTCGCTTCTTATCTAAAATAATATCAAGATTTTCATTGTAAGGTACAAAGCACTAAATGTGATAGAGTCAAACGATGGATCTTATTAGAAACTCTCGTCCTGGGGTTACGCAGAGTAATTGATATGTCCGGACGCTGCTGTTTTGGCAGATCCATGCGCCGGGAATTACAGCGGATCCAAATTGGCAGTCGGATGTTTATATGAACATCCCTGATTTCTGCAATGAACAGGAAAGTTCTTCTACATTGGTGTCTGGAACGTCGTGACTGGACATGTGAAGACTGAATAGAAGAAAAATGGGTGTTGTCATAAAGACAACAGAAAGCGAACGGTGCAGTGGTTCAATAAAGGGGTAACCATCAAATCAAACCCGATTTGCACCGAATGAAAGTTATGATTTCTATGATGCATTATGGGTTATTGCTCATGGCCAGAATTAACGAGTACTGCCTTCATCTTGACTAATATCTTCACAAATTAACCAACATAAAACCACTGCTCATAAATCATTTCGGCCCCGTACTCCTCCATGATCGGGCACAATCACACGGGTCTATGCAAAAAGTCAACGCCGAAACCAAAATTGGTCTCATCAGATTTTCGCATGTTTCGACATTATCCACTGGATGCATTCCTTCTTGAGGGGCAAACGGTTCACTAACCCAGGATTCATGCAGTCAGCGATTTCTTAGATTTCTGCCACCTGGTATTTCTGCGCTGAAATCACCTAAGGCAAAGCGTATTACTGCGGCGATCAGATATTTCTCAATAAATTAGATATTTTTCTTCGTCTGTTGACACTGCTCTTTGACACGGTTCTTATTTGTGTCAGAAATGTCTAATAATTATGAAACAACCCAACAGAAGGTACTTAACGTTAATACAAGTTGGCATTTAAACATCTGCGTCAATCTATTGCCTATGGGGGGGGGGGGGGGGGAAAAGATTGCGGTCATGTGTGCGTGTGAACGTTGCAGGTGTAGCAATTAACTTCTTCCTACGCAAACTACAACCAAAAAGAGGTAGGGGAGAGGGATAACGTATAATTTTACGACGCCCACTTTAATAGTTAACCAGTCATATACCCTTGCTACATCATCAACGCTCTTCTTCAGAGATAGCAAAAAAGAACTCCGACCACTTTACTTCTCCAAGATGCAAATCATAAAAGCAACCATTTCGGCCGCAAGTCGAATCCCTTGCCCAAAGAGCAGGTCGTAAATCATTTTCAAAATTTTCCAGGTAGAGAGGAACATCCGACAGACATTTAACGCAAACAGAAGAAAACAAAATAAAGACGATCCCTTTTTGTTTTTTTTTTAATCCTTATAGGTAAGTAAAATATGCATGCATATAAACAAGTTTTCCACGATTTTACTGCCTATAAAATTAGGACTGTGAGCGATAGTGAAAAACAACAACTCTCTTAAAATCCTAAGATACAAATTGGTATCCAATATTTGTCATCGATAAGTGACTAAATTAAAATACGTTCCTCTGATGGTTCTAGAATCGAACTAAAGATATTCGTGATGCCATCCCGGTTTGTGAACAAGAGATACGTGCTTTACTTAGGAACTTTAGGCTTCCATATCAAGACATGCCATTCCAGACACCACTATAGACAAACTTTCCTATTCTTTGCAGAAATCAGAAGTTTTTGGATCCGCTTCAATTCCTGACGCATGGTCTGCGAGAAATGAGCCTGGAAAAGCTTTGGTTAAAATCCTTTCCCAATGGCTGCAAAGTGAATGTCTTTGCTTCTCCGTACAAGGGCGGTGTCGGATCATTGAGTGATTATCTTTGAATTACCACAGTCACCCCTTTTACAGCCGATTGCAACAACGTCAGTTAAAACTATTCTAACTTTCGGTTAGTTAATGATCGGTTAGGTTAGCTAACTGGACTGATATGTGTAACGAAGTCTATGATTGATTCGTTTTGTTCCAACAACTTCCGGTCAACATGGCTGATTATTTTCAATTAGCTGTTTGATAACAAGAACAACAGGAAACCACTATTCCACATCAAAGGTTTATTGCAACGTATGCGCAGCTCAGTAGTTCTTGTATACGCTGAGGAAGGCAGCTTGGCTGCCGAAATGCGCATACGTTGCAATAAACCTTTGATGTGGAATAGTGGTTTCCAGTTGTTCTTGTTAATCTGTGTCCACAGTTTCTGGCTCTATCTCCTTCTATAAGCTGTTTGATAGTTAGTTTATCCAAATGTCTTATCCAATTAGCTTATCTAAATACCTTGTCAGATAATTTTCTTATTTATACAGCTGTCTGATTATTAAGTAGCGGAGAATGGAGCTATTTATTAGTATACAATATCCGTCCGTCCGTCCCCTTCATAATTTCCGCTTTTTTTGAAGTAGAAGTTTGAAATTCGGTATGCAGATTACTATGGGCATGTGCACCTTCGCTATTTAGTTTGATTTTGTTTGGCCCACTGGGTCAGAGTTTCGAGGGTGGAAGATAGAGGAGACCAAAAAGTCTAAGTGTATTTAGGTATGTAAAGGTATGTAAAGGTGTGAAATTCGGTATGCAAGATCTACATTACTATGAATTTTGGGCCAAATTGTCCCAATAGGGTGGGATTGTTGGGGAGCCAGTCACTTGGTCTTTAGAATTAAGCAACATAAGGCATGTGATAATAGTTATATAAGAGTAGGAGTTGTAGTAAATACAATTGATTAAAAATGAATACTCCTTTTAATGAAAAATTGAAAAATAAAATGAAATAATAAAAAATAAAAGTCACCCAATGTGGAGAAAGTCTTATGGAGACAGATGTGGAAACAAAAAAACACAGGTGAAGAAAAGTCTTGTAGAATAACAGTCACAGTAGAAACACAAGAACAGACGACAAAGAGCACTTAGAAACAAAGACAAAAATAATCATCTAATTAATCATTGTATTAGCCAAAATCATAATCCAGACTGGAACAAAGTCAAAATTATTGGCAAAGAAACAAATTACAAAAAAAGACTAATAAAAGAAACCATTAACATTATTTCGAATGGTTGGTTTGGTTGGTTTTATTAGAAACTTTGGCGTCGACTACTAAGGTCATTTTGCGCCTTTTACACAAGTTATAACAGTACGCAGCCCGGGACAAACACAAACATCCATGCCCACGCCGGGATTCGAACCCGCGACCAGGCGGACTCGAGTACTAGAAAGCCTACGCCCTAGCCCTCTCGGCCACCTGGCCGGCTTATTTCGAATGAAAACAATGGCCAAACCATCAATAAAAATTAATAATAATAAATGGAAATTACTATTAAAAAATAAATAAATTACAATACATAATCCAACATAGTCTCCTGTTCACAACAATCCAACAACCAACAATACCTCTTCACTTTTAATTAACACTCATTGTTTTCAATTTTAATTATGTTTTTTAACTGAAATTTTATTTCAAAAGTTTTGATAAACTGAAGATGAGATAAATGATCTCGAAAACGTTTTTTTTTTTATTCAAATTGTAATTTCATCAACTTTTTTCAACTGTGCTTCTCATCATCGGACCCTCATCACCAGATTTTCTCTTACTTTATGTGCGTCGTCTGTTCTTGCGCATCTTCCTGTGTATCTTCCTGTGTTTCTACTATGACTGTTATTCTACAAGACTTTCTCTTCACCTGTGTTTTTTTGTTTCCACATCTGTCTCCATAAGACTTTCTCCACGTTGGGTGACTTTTATTTTTTATTATTTCATTTTATTTTTCAATTTTTCATTAAAAGGAGTATTCATTTTTAATCAATTGTATAAGGCATGTGATATATCATTCGATCGGAAATGATGAGAAAGGAAAGAAGACAGAGCTCTATTACATTTTCTAAATACTACATTTGAGAAAATCAATATTTCGATTAAAAAAATTGGGGAGTTTAAAAAGTGTAGATAAAAAAGTAAAAATAGATCATCTCAGGACTTTCACTACTTTCCTATACCTTCCTCAGGAAAAGTAATTTCTTGTTAGCTTATCCAAATAGCTTATTCAAATAGCTCATGCAAACAGCTTATCCGGTTAGCTTATCTAATTAATTTATCCATTTAGCTGTCTGATAATTAGTTTATCCAATTAGTTAAAACCATACCACTCTGTTTCATAATGCCATTTTATTCGCTAACAATGGAGTTAAACCGTCATCATCCAGCGTTTAAATTAAATTGCTACTTAATGTCTGGTTAAGTCCTAACCTCGCTTGGCGCAACATAAAAAATTTCAACCGGGACTTTAACGCACAGTTATTTTTAACTGACGTTGTTGCAACCGGCTGTTAGACTAAGACCGTGGATCACTCTTCCAACGGTTGTATAATCTGGATATCGCAGCTTTCCAAATCCAATCAACTACTTTATTGTTTCAATCGTGGCTCCAACAATATCAAACCCGTTTTCGAATTCAGTTAGATCCTTCCCCCCCCCCCCCCCTTGTTCATCAAGTTCTATGATTACACTCGCCCAATTCAGCGTGAAATAAGTACACGCTTCAATCACATGAGCTCAACACAATCTGCACATAAACAAATTTACCCATATTCACAGGTTTCTAATTCATCGGTCAATATGTATAATTTGTAACAATCATGAAAAAAATCATGAAAAGTCTTAATTGTAATCAAAACGATATTATAAAAAATACTTTTGTAATTCCTCAAGCGCAATTCAGAATATAACGAAAAGATCTCCCTTTAAAAAGGGCGGTGTAAAAAATATTCGAGGAATTAAAAAAAACAACTTGACACTAACACACTATTTAATTTCGTTCATTTAAAATAAAATTCTGAAAACGGTGCTGTGCACACGCCCTATATTGCTCCCACTTGAGCGACTTCCATGAAACTCATCGTGCCACCTTCGCTCTATTAATTTCCAAAGATATTATTAACCAATCCAAAAAACAAAACTAAATTAAATTAAAACTCCACACATACTCTTCATTGCATCGTCTATTATAAAAATGGTCAAAATTCCATAATGTGCTCATTTTTGACATTACTAAATGTCCGGCGCTGAGAATCGACCGCCCGAAATGCTACTTCACCGCAGTGCATTCGGCTGTCCAAAGGACGCGACGCCTTGCTTTCCTTTAAGCCACCACTTAACAAGAGCTAGCCTACCTCATTCGGCCGTTTCGTAACGGGGGTCAATACCTATGATGTAGTAAATTCTTTACCCGAGCAAACTCTTAAAAAAATTTCGACGGGGGCGATATCAAAATTCGTCAAACAGACTCCTCTCAATTCTCACAGGAACAATTCATTGAGAGAATTGAAAGAAAGAATTGAAATCGAAAACATTGCACTACTGAAATTCTGAGTTTGTTTGTTTGCTTGTTTTAATACAGCTAAAACGGTGTACGAGAAAACAAACTGAAGGAGTAAAGTCTTTCTAAAATGGGCTAACTTACAAAATGAATCAGATTTGTTTAAAATTAGCCCACGGGTTGGCTTCTTTTCGAGTGAATTACCAACAATTAACAGTCTCATTGTGAAAAAAAAATTGTGATGTTTAACTGCTGTGTATTTTTAATTAGTGAGTTTTTTTCCTCTAAAAAAAGTTAACTTTTTTAACATAGGCTGCATTCACTTATTCGCTCGGAGTCATGTGATCAGAGCACCAGAGTCATCTGAAAAGGGACTTTTTCCAGAGTCAACATGAAGACTGAAAACTCGAGTATTTTGGTAGCTGTGCTCATTTATGAGGAATTCAAGATGTTTTCCCCTGTTTGCATCCTCTGGAAGCAAGAAAAAGGCATGAGCATATAAAAGTTAATGATTATGCCGAAAAAATTGTCTCGAGACAAACTTTCGGCCAATTAAAAATGTATTTTCGAAAGTTAGGGGTGGTCATGTTAAGTGGTTAAACAGCGCATGCGCTAGCCTTTGACTCTCATGACTTCAACCTGAAGGTGGGATTCAAGGGAGTTAACTCCGAATCACTCCGAACGAAAAGTGAACCTACCCACAGTCAAGAGTAGTAGCATATCCGAAACTGCGCAGTTTTTTGAATTGTTTGTGTGCTCGTGCAATTAATGTCGACCATGATTGGTTAAACGGCATCACCGCTAATAAATAACATGAAAACTGCGGAAAATTACGCGTCATTGAGATGAACTTCGACTACCAGTGTGTGTGCAGGCCGAACA
The DNA here is from genome assembly GCA_023313115.1 of Rhysida immarginata. NCBI lineage: Eukaryota > Metazoa > Arthropoda > Chilopoda > Scolopendromorpha > Scolopendridae > Rhysida > Rhysida immarginata. The sequence continues at coordinate 2,220,409 of JAHWFO010113004.1, read as the reverse complement.
ACACGCAACAGTTGAGCAACTCTCCATTAAATGAGCCATGGGGCTGCCAGACGCGTGTTGAAAAGAATTACCCTACAGTCATTGTTGGAGAACACTGGCCTGTGGTAGAAATGTTGTGGTTTTGGATATGTTTTCTTGGCACCGGAGTCCACTGATTCCTCTGAAAGTCACTCTCACCCAATTTGGTTATTAATCGCCGCATACGACAACGTCCACCAACTCAAAAGAGCAAAAATCGTGGCTCACGGGAGAATGCAATCCTTTGTCAATCATGACAGGTCCAATTCCTCCACAGCAATGTACATTGTAGCCATTTTGGCCAATGCACCTTTGTCAACATGGAATGGAGTGACCATCTGCCTGCTTCGGAGCCTCTTATGCAACAGGGTTCGGTCTTGTGTCAGCACACATCTGGTAGTTGCCTTGTCCATTTGGACGATGTGCAGCTCACAAACTTTTATGTATGTAGAGACATCTCACCTTTTTATATCAACGGAGCTTTTATACATGTTGAGGGAAAGTCTGGAATAGAACGCATAACTCGAAAACTATTCAGGTGTAGGTTAATAAATTACAGATATTATAACTAAGCAGGATAGGGGCTACTTGGTAGCGACATTTTCAAGTTTATGCAAGAAGTGTTCATGAATTTTGGAAACTTATCTTCTAAATATGAGAGACAAAGGCATTGTATCAACTGCAAAGTTGTAGAATACCCTTCAATTACTTTAAATCGAATGTTAACATCATTGCTTTATTAGGGGAAAATTAAAGAAAAAATTGATTGGAGTTGTTCATTTACAGAGAAGCCAAAAAATGACTTCCTGTGATTTCCTGTGTTATGCTGTCAGATTGGTGTGATTTTTTCCAACATACTGTTGCATTGGTTCAAACCATAGCCTGGCTATCATTAATGCTTCCTTCTCCCTGTCAATTTTAGTGGTTTGGTCTGCACCAAAGATGGGCTTCTCGCAAATGATGTGAAGTACCTTCCAACTTCAAGCAATTTTTTTTCTTTAACTTTTCCAGAAAATGAATTTAATTTAAAAGCTACCAGCTGATTGCAAGATAATTTTTTTTAATTCTCGGAGGAATGAGGATAACTTATACATTGGATAAACGAAGAACTATCCAATTTTATGCAACGTACATTACAAACGCTCAATGTGCTATCGCCTGATTATACTTCGGCATTTCCTCCTACTCTCGTGAGATGTCTGCCGTGACTGACTGAATGGCTACAACAATCCGGTGTCGCATTTACGATCGGTCAGTAGACAACCCCCCCCCCCAAAAAAAGGAAATCACATGAAGTCACGGGCAGGAGCGGGCTTCCGCAGCTATCCACCATTGGGGAACAACAAATTTGGCGGATATGCTTAAACTCTGTCGTTGTTCTTCTTTCATCCAATGTAACATTTGTCTTCATACACTATTGCTACAAGAAATAAAAAACTCCTCAAACTGCAATTCTTAGGAGTATACCCTGTATATCTTCTTCAAATTCGAACCTAATTTCGAAAATTGATAGAATAGTAATCAGGGGGTCTAGGCTGAACTCATCGACAAGCTATCGATCTCGACAAAATCTAACCGTCGATAAGTGGCATATTACACATTTATACACAAGTTTACACACGTATGGCTAGATGATATACACTGATATACACAAGTTTACAAACATTTACACATAATTTTACACATTTATCCATGTATACACATAAACACATAACTGTAGACACACTCTATTATTATTTTCACAGTTCAAGTTTCGTAGCACAAGAGAATATTTCATGTATGTAAACATTTTTAAACAAGTTTTTGTTAATATTTTTAAAAAAATGTGTATTCTTGAACTATGTGTATTTAGCCTGAAGGCCGGAAACGAAGGAAAAAAGATTTTAATAAGAAATCTGTTGCTAAATTCTGAAATAACGATCGCCAAGTGTATAGTCGACTGCTCTTGAATTGTAGACAAGAATAAGGTAGTTGTCGATGGTCAACGTCTACACTAGAAAATCGACGGTGTAGAGTCTGTACACTGTAGACTCTGTAGACAAGTAGACAAGTCGTGTTCATGCTAGCTCGAATCGACAAATGCGTCATTAACCACGTGACCATCGACACATGTCGACAGTCGGCTGCTTGTCGATGAGCTCAGCCTAGACCCCCAGAATAGACATTCAGAAACGTTTATATCAAGAGATAGAGAATCTCTCCAAGCTTTGTAAAAGTTAAATATGTAGAATATGTTCAACTTGGATGACGCGGCAGACATCAATCCTGTGCACTCTGTCACAAAATTATAAGACCAGATTGAAATTGAATATTTGACAAATGCAAAAATGATTTTAATTTCCCTATTATAAAGTATTAGTGACAGAACATAAATGCTGTTGATGAGCAAATAACTTGTTTAATCATTACTATCTAGTCAAACAACCAACCAAATAAAATTGCACTGCTTCAAAGTTATAAAACCACTACACGGATTTCCCTTTTTGCGAATGAAATCTGCTCACACAGTTTAAATTTGCATATTATTAACTTTAGATACAGCCAATATATACGTAGCATTTGAGTTAGTGCAAAAATTTTAACAACACAACGATGCTCAGGGGCACAGAGCTCTCAGAGATTAAAGTACGCTGAATCCATCGTTTGCATGGATCTGGGAAATCAGAAAGAGAAATTTCCACCTTGGTTTGTCGTTCCAAGAATGCAGTTCACAATGTCCTGTCAAAAGACAAGTATATTGGCAGAGTAAAACGCCGAGGCCGCAAGAAATCCCTCACTGCTCGAGATCAATGGTGTATCAACAACAAACCCTTGCAACAAACCAACAAATGCCTACACGTCAAATTGCAGCTGTAGTAGGGACGAACACCAGTCACTCAACAGTTTCGGGAAGCCTACAATCAAATCATTTGGTTGTCCGAGAGAAGACGAAGGCGAAGTCGCAGCTTACACCGGTTCACAAAGCAGCACGGTTGGAATGGTGCAGGGAACGAATGCATTGGACATCAAAATGGCACGATGTTGTATTTTCTGATGAGAAAAGGTTCTGCTTAGACGATCCAGGCGGATATTCATATTATTGGCATGACTTACGGAAAGAAAAGCCAGAGAGATTCCCCCGTCAACAGGGTGGTGATCTGTGATGGTGTATGACATCGGTTATTGTGGGAAAGCTGATCTTGTGATAATACACGAAGAAATGAATGCACTCATTTACCAGAAAATGGTATTCGACCAATAAATTCCCTTTGGACCACTCATTGGAGGCGAAAATTCGTGTTCCCAGCAGGACAAAGCTCCATACCATGCTGCGCGAACCACTAAACAGTAGAATCAAGATCAACAAATCAAATGCATTCCATGGCCATCACGTAGTCAGGATTTGAACCCTGTCGAAAATGTGTAGGGCATTATGGTTCACAATGTTTAGAGACAAAGCCGTCAGTTTTCAAATGTGAAAGAGCTTTCGGTGGCAGTGAATTGTGTGCCTGGGCTGCTGTGAAGCTCACAGACAACTAAAGTTAATAGATTGAATCATTCAATGCCTGATCGGTTATTTGAAATTGTAAGTTCTAATGGTGGCACAACAAATTATTGAACGGTTTAAAAACTGACAAAAGTGTGGTGGTCTTATAACTTTGAAATAGTGCAATTTTATTTGTTTGGTTGTTTGACTAGATAGTAATGAATAAAAAGTTTATTTGTACATAAACAACATTTATGTTCTGTCACTAATACTTTACAGTAAGTGAAAATTATAATCATTTCAGTATTTGTTCAAAATATTCAAGTTCCATCTGGTCTTATAATTTTGTGACAGAGTGTATTCAGTCCCTGCCAAGTTGTTCCAACATCTGACGGCGATGCCAGCGACTAAATGAATGATCCTCTTCGCAACTACAGTTAATCACGTGGCATATACGTCACGGGCACATGATCTTGGACGTAACCCCATAAGAAAAACCTCCCATGGGTTTCGGTAGGTCTGCGTGTTCACTAGAGAACGCCATGTTTCGTTATGATTGCCTTCCAGCGACTAAGGGCCAGTTCATTATCTGCTTTCTCAAGTGAGTCTTCTCAGCTGAGTCTTCAGCAACAATGAACTTGTATTGTTGAGATGAGGAACACTTGGTTACAACAATGTCTCTGTATTGTAGCTGAACACTCAGTTGAGAAGTTTCAGCTGAGAAACTAGATAATGAACTGGCCCTAAATCTACAAGTACACCAAGGTACCTATTAAGAATGCAGGGACCAAGCTACACTGGTAGGCACTGGTCGCAGCACTATAAAAATAATCATTTCCGCGACCACCATTCAAATTGTAAGTTAAATATGCATTATACAGTAAAGGTTGCAAGGTATCAATAAGATTTAAAATAGGCCACTGGATTTCCAAATTTTGCAACGATAGCTGACCACCATTCTTGTTTGATACAAAAATACAGTCTGTCATTTTTCTCTGAAACATTAACCAGCATTCAGCAATTTTTCTAGCTAGATTCCTGCGAATGCAATACTTTGAGAAATTCGGTTCGCTGGTATGAGCGTTTCCGCTACATATTTCATGGTTAATGTTCTATCGACTACCAAAACCCAGGAGGGACTTATGCCTGAAATAATAATTCACTTTCTCAATTTTCAGAAGTTCCATCATTAATCATAAAATATCAGCTATCATCATCGCCGAATTAAATTTAATTAAATTAAAATAATTTCATTTTGATATCAATAAATGAAAATCCATTCGTCGTCTCATTCGTAAGAAAAATTTTTGTTAAAATTGTTCTCAATAAAATAAAATCTTTGATATCAAAAGTCTCATTCCAACGGAGTTAAAATTGGTCTTTAATGTTTTTTGAAGTAAAATTTTAATTTGCATGCAAAAAAATAAAATCTAAAGTGGAAGATTTATTTTTACCTGGCAGGCTTGTGATATTCGCACAAGAAATCAAAACGGGCATCGGGAACAGGAACCCGACTTAAAAAAAACAAAACAAAAGAAAAACGAAATTAAATTAAACATTTCAACACAGAAAGTTTTAGGAGGGAGAATTAATCCTCGCTCGAACAGAAAATCTCCCATCATGTTCAGTGTTGTTTTAAATTAAACAGTATAATTAATAAGTGAAATTGTTTTCTAATTTATTAAAAAAAATACTTATTTTCATTGGGATCTATTGTACAAAAGGGAAAGTTCTCGGCGGCCGCCTGACTCTTCGTCAACACGTTAAAGAAGGTTGATTTCCTATGAAAATAAAAAAAAATAATAAAACAAAAATTATGATACGTAGTGTAAGAATTCGAAAATCTTTCAAAAAAATTTATTTTATTCATATTTTTAATATTTTTTAAAATAATTTCTATCGTAGCGATTTCGGTAAAGTAAATCAAGAAACCCAACTTAAGAAAAATTTAATTTTTCGTTTATTACTATCCAAATTTATTTAAGCTTATTTAAAGAAAGAATGCAATTAGCTGCTAATTTCCTCTTAAGAAGATTCTCCTCTTAAATGTGTCAAATTTGAAACCATACCTTTTTTGATAAGTAATGAAGAATTCATGTCTTTTCACTTGGGAAGTATTAAGTAGTCCTTGAAGGAAAATACGATATAAACATAAACTTCTTTAATTTAAAGTAAAAATTAAATAAAAATTAAAACAAATAAAATTAATGATAAAATAATATTGATGACGAAAGTCACTTTTTTGTCCTCAATTTTGGGTTAGATGATATCCACTTTTGAGGTCTAGACGATGTCAAATTAAGGAAGTTGTATGTTTATATCGCATGTTCATTCAAGAGTGAATGTTGAGACAATATTAAAATTTAATAAGAAGTCAACTAAAGATTTATTTTTTTTTTATTCATTGTAATCCAATACGTCCATCCAGAGCCTGTATGGCCTGAGGCCGACGAGTTGGGTCTCTGGATGGACCTGGACTGCTGTATGATGGTCACAGCAGCCAAGGGGGGGGGGGAGGAATGAAGATCGTGAGTCAATGATGAGTCGCCCATCCAGTGACTAGCCGTGCCCAGTGAAAGCCCACCAGCCCACGGCCTCCCCTCTCAAATAACAATTATAAATAAAATTTAGTGGAAGTAAAACGTATATACCAGTCCACATCAAAAAAATGGAATATTGTGTGGAATGAGGCAGCTGTTCACATGAAAGTGCTTCTAGTTAGAAAAATATGAAATGTACAACCAACTTCATATGGGATGTTTGTTTTCAATGATGTCAAACTTCATTTTAAAGAAAATGGAATACTCGTTCTTGAAATACATTGATATTTCATGCGTCAGAATAATGGAATACTTGCAAACTCGCATCAAAAAAATGGAATCTTATAAATAATGAACAAAAAATCATATTCAATTCTTTACCCGTAACTGCAGTTAGACAATTAAGTTCAATACCTACTTATATCCCCTTTGGCTTCAATTATAGTACGAATGCGCCTCGGTAATGAGTAAACAAGTTTAAGACATTCTTTCTCCATAACGATTGACCACACTTTCCCAATCTTATCTTTCAAAGCATCAATTGTCATAGGGTTCTCTCCTTTGAGATCTCTCTTCATGATATTCCAGAGCTCCTTTATTGGGTTTAAATCGGGTGAGTTGGGTGGCCAAAGAAGACAACGTGCATCTAACCGTGTTGAGCGAGAGGCATGGGATGGTGCATTGTCATGCTGAAAGATAAAGTCTTCGTCCCCAAAAATGTCTCAGATGAGGGAATCAAAAAGGTTTCAAAAGAATGTCTTGGCAAACAGCTGAGTTGACAGTCCTTTTGATGATCGCAAGATCACCCACTCCCTTGACGCCCATGCAACCCCATACCATAACACTTGTTGAAAATTTCACAGTTCTGTTAAATGCATTGGTTTGAATTCCTCATTCCTTCTTCTCCATACTCTTGTTCCTTGATTCCCAAAAGCAAACAAAATCGGGATTCATCACACTTAGGATTCGGGAAACCTATCTTGTCGAAGTCTTCAGCAGTTCAATCACTGTAACCTCTTCATGCGTAATGCCTTGATCAAGTGTGGTTTCTTAACTGGCACGCAGCTTTTCATTCTAAATTCACGCAAAGACGTTGTGTAGTGCTCACAGACACTGAAGTTCCTGATGTTTTCCACATATTTTTAATCCTCTTCGAAAATTCAAACCGGTTGCTCTCAACAGTTCCTTTTTGTTTCCGAGTTGTGGTATGTTTTCTTCCACATTTATGGCGGTTTGATTGAAGTCCAAGAAACGACTTGATCTGCTTCAATATCTTGGACACTGCGTACAGTTCACACATTATACTTTCACTGCGGTCGTTATAGAGTGAAAGTATAATCTTCCTTTTTTCTTCAGAAATTTCTTTCTTTGGTCTCATCGTGGATAAGAAGTATTTTGTAAATTTTTTTTATATAATAGTTAATATTTAAATCCAATTAGGCGATAACCATTCTTCTGTGAGGGTGACTGGTGGAGTATTCCATTTTTTTTGATGCAGGTTGGGAAGTATTCCATTATTTTGACGCATGAAGTATCAATGTATTTCAAGAACGAATAACATCATTGTTTCATTGTTCTTTTTTTCTTTAAAATGAAGTTTGACATGATTGAAAACAAACATGCCATACGAAGTTGGTTGTACATTTGATATTTTTCTAGCCTAGAAGCACTTTCATGTGAACAGCTGCCTCATTTCACACAAAATTCCATTTTTATTATGTGGACTGGTAGAAACTTTAAAGGACGCTAATAATGTCGAAGCTTACTGCTGTGTCATAAACCTGATTGGAAAAATATTAGTATCTTAAATGCAGATGGCAAACTATCAAAGGAGGCCCATTTTATTAAAATCTCGGCAAAACCCTCTTGCTACTTTAAATTTTATTTGAAATCTATATTTGTGCGTTTCTTAGTCCCATGATTTTGGAGCTTAAGCTTTTAACAATGTTAGTTCGTGACTTTTCGTCTGATGAAAAGTGCAGTACATAAAACGGTGCTCGAAAACCTTCACATTATTTATAATTCTTTGTATTTTTCACGGATTTAGTAGTGATGTAATAATAACTTTTAATTATTCACCCGGTTTGATGATTTTAATATGGATCCATCGTTCAATCTTTTCGTTTTTGTACTATTTTATTGGGATCACTTTCATCGATAGAATTTTTACAACTGCTATCAGAAATTGCATACAAAATTTCCTTATTGGGTTAAATTTTTATGAATTTTATTAATCTTTGTATTTTCAGAAAATAGCTTTAAATTTTGCGATACATTTAATTTTCAGACATTTTAAATTTAGAAGTAGTTTATATGTTTACAATTAAACAGTTGCTTTTACGTTGGGGAGAAATATTTCAAAATGCCATGATTCTCTATAATATCAAAAAATTTATTTACAAAATTTGAAAAACCCCATCTATTTGTAAAATTTTGTAAATAAATTTGATTTTATGGAGAATCGTAGTTTATTTGTATTTAACTTGTTTATTATTTTTATCACGTTTAAATATTATCCTTTTTATCGAAATCTCTTGCACATTTTTGCTTCCTATGAAACCAATCATCTCACAGTTTTACATATAAATAATATTTGGCCAATAGTTTTCTAACTTAACTTCGCGCATTATTTTTCTAATACGAATTTGACGCATTTGCAAGCTTCAAAATCTACACAAACTATTTAAAAATGGTGCTTTCACGAAAAATTCAACAACGAAATTTTGACGAATTTTTTTAAAATTAAAAAATATTTATTATTTATACAGGGAGCAACTCTGAAAATATGAACGTTGCGAAAATTAAGAATCATTTTTTTTCTGGCTCGATGAGCACTTAGACGCAGGTCTTGTCGCTCTAGAAACCAGCTGCGGCATGAGTGTTTGTCTCTTTACTAAAAAGCTTTGAAGACCAAGCAAAATCCCAGTAAGTGATCCCCTGCTAGGTTAAATTTCAAACAGATTCAATAGTAATTTAACATCCTCAGCACCGAAAGGTAAAAGAGGAATAGAAAAGTAGTATTATTTTCCTTTTATTTTACCGTATTGGTTAAGACTTTGTCATCCGAAAACTGTACAGAAATCACTCACTAACTGATGTCCATGCTTCTGTTACAATTCCGCAATTCATATAAATTATTTTTATATCAATTTATAACATTTGATCAAGTACGAAATAAAGACTGAGTAGCAAATTGTTCGAATCTGTTTTCACTCAATGGAGGCTTTAAAAACCATAAAACATTATATTAAAAATTAAAAAATTATCCAAGAAGCTGGACTAGTTTAAGACTGCAATTCGCATTTATTAAATTGACAAATATACTTTTTAAAAATATAATAATAAAATAGGAAAATAAAAATAAAATTAAATAAATTGTTTTTACACAAAAAGTAGTTTCATCTTTCGCCAACGTACAAGAAATTGGAGACTGACCATGACGTGACCATGATAATTTTTTGTCGTCGATCTAAATAGAAATTGTCACAACAACTCATCTCTTAATGAAATAACTACAACTACTAGTGCCCTAAGATCCGTCAAATGAAACAAAATGTAAACAACTTTTTCAATTTTAAAAAAATTATATAGCTTTCCAAAAGATAATGTCACATTCGAATGTAAATATGCACAATATAAAAGGGCTTTAAACTCGAACATTTCAGCTGAAGAAGATTTATGTTACATTTTAAGTACAGAACCTTCGTAATAACGCATTTACCTAACAATAATACTAACGACCATAATAATAATAATGAATCAAAATCATTAGGGCATGAAATATTTATTCCCTTAAACTATTATTTCCTGTCAACTATACAGCAGACGAAATGTCATAGAAATTAGGGTACAAAATCTCTACGCCTCAGAAATTATGATAAAAGAAATGAGAATGATAATTAAGCGGAATCAAAAATGTAAAATACGTAAGTTATTAAAAATACAAGATTCCGGGAATAATATCTCGTGAAATTTGTAATCCAAGGATACAAAAAATTATTAATAAAACTCGCAATTTGATGTTACTAAATAAAACATCATTAGACATAATTTTCTCCTTCACATTACTACACATTAATTTCTGTACAAAATGAACGTATTAGAGGAGCAGTTAGTTTAGTTTTATATTTGCAATACCAATGATAACATGAATGAAGTGATGTTACTACGCCGCATAATGAAATGACATTTCATGAAATAGATGACCGATTCATTCACGGTGTTCATCAAACTTGTATACTAAGCAATTTCAAGTTTGTGAAAAGTTTATGACGAAATTAACGAAAAAATTTGATAACGCTTTCAAAACAAGAAGGTTTATCTCATTGCTTTTTTTCTTCTATACATGTTTTACTGTACGTAATATCGTAAAATGGATATTGCGATAAAAGAATTATGCAGATAATTTTGTCTTTTACCTTTTGTAATCCCCATCTAATATAATTATATAAAATCTTCTGGGTGTTGTGGTTCGCATGTATCAAATCGCTTAGGATAATTTACCATTTTATAATGTTCTATATCTTTTTTATATATACAAATAATTTGTTTGGGACACCATAAATTATACGAAGCATTATTTCACATTTATTATCAGCACTGCCAATTAATTTTAACGACATCTTTGAAAATTATAGAATTACAATATATAGTAAAAGTGACTAAACAAACAAACAAAATTTAAATCTGTTGACCAAGATAATCGGTGAATTGTGTATCAAAAAAAAAACAGTTTTGTGTAAATTTAAAAGAAGAACCTCATTACTTTAAACAAACATTTTTCTGAAAGTACCAAAAAAGTTTCTATTTTTTATGAGATTAGTTTGGCTATTAGTTTTGAATGTTTTAAAGCGATATTAAAGTTATAATCTTGTGTCCTCAATATTTTTCAAGCCATTCTTTCTTATCCTTTATTTTTATTTAAAATTGTCATATTTTTGCCGAGACGAACCCTACTTCTTTTCATTTTGAAGGAGAGTCTGAACTGGTATTGGGAATTAATATGGAATGTAGAGGCGGGGAATTTCCTTTGAATTTGGATTATAGCTATGTCATGGTGTTTAATAATGAGGATATTCATTAACTATTTTTGATGTTATGGGATATTTTTCGTTTTTAAATCTCACTTCATTTTCATTTTTTTTTTATTATTCCTGGCTCGATTTATTTACAAAAAATTGATATATACCTAGGCTAACCTCTTTCTTTAACCTGCTTATGCTTTACTTTTAGTTATACGAGATATTTGGATGAATTAACCTTTAAGAGTTTAAAACTTGATGCATTATGAAGTGAGAAAAAATCGCTTTTCCGAAGGAAGAGAATGATGGGCATTTCTTTTCAATAGTTCCAAACCTTATGAACCATCTAACCATGCGCGCATCATCATAATCGATCATTAGCTGAGAGTAAATTTTTTCGAGAAACAATTAAGTTAAAATACTGAAATCTACACAACTAAAAGCAGTAATTACTCAACAAAGCTTTAAAAATACGAAAAAAGTCAAGAACGGTCGTAATCTTGTTGAGATTAGGTTCAAAACTACAGAAGTGGACTTTCACATTTCTACATGTCCGTCTATTAATGTAAATAATTAATAAAATAACGAATTTAATAATTAAATACTTACTTTTCAAGCCTCAAATACATTTCTATTGGAATAATTTTGGCCTACACAAAAAAAAACTCCTTATCAAAAATATTTTTTCTTCATAAACTATTCACATCAAAAATCTTTCTAAATAAGGAGTATATTAGTTAGCCAATAATTATTACAAGTGTAAAAGATTTTCTTTTATTAAACACATTTGAAGGCTTAAAATAGTATTTACAGTCCTCAAGTTTTTAGTTTTCATTAAAAGCAAACGACTTGTTGCTTTGCCCTCTAATACAGAAAAGCTATGGATGATATCAGATAGAGAGGTAAAAATTATCGAAAAATTGCTATTACATACTAATGAAATTCTCTTAGTTTTCAGTGCCTAGCTCTGCCTTGTCTTCTTAATTTATTTGATCGCTTTTTCTTGAAATGAAGTTATGAAACACGTTACTTGAAAGTCGTTAAATACACTAGGCGTATATTTGAAATTTTCATGTCTATTTTTTCCACCATAGTCTGTTATAATAACACTACTTAATACAGCAACCTATTTATTAAACTATCAACATAACGTTAAAAATACCCTTGTGCTAAATCGTTATAAAAAAGGGATAATCACAAAGATCTTCGTTCTTTATGGGCCCATATAAGAGGATTTTTACTTTTTAATGTTTTCAATGAGAACTTCGTTTGTTAACATTATAGTCATCTAGAATCCAAATCGTTATAAACGTTTCAAAACAAAGTACCAATATCTTTCTTAATTATCGGTGTTAATAATTAACACATATTATTATCGGTATATAGTTAATAATCGTTTTCAAAATGATAGATAATCGACTTTTAGTGCTGTCGCTCGTAATTTTGCTTTAAACAGACTTAGAATACTTTAAAAAAAAATTAAGTCCAAAGAAAACATTGAACAACAGACAGCAGTCCATTTCTTATTCAAATTTAAGTATCTAAAATTTAATTCAGATCATATTAGAAAAAATGCAAAAAAAAGTCTATACAAACCATCCTTAAATATATAACAAAATAACAGATTCTAAAACAGTCAATAATATCATTTGAGAAGCCTGGTGTTTAGTTGACACGGATGGACTTGGCCAATTATGTTTTGTTGTACTGATGGAACACAGTGATGAAATAAAAGATAACTTGATGATTATTACAGTTCAATAAGCTGTTTCTGGAGACAAATGCCTTCAAGATTCTTCTTCGTTGTTTTATCCAGTCCATTTATGGTTGCAAAGATGAGAAAATTTCAAAACAATTGCATATAGTATTCAGACAAGTGATACCATTATTGACTTCTTTCAGAGTTTATGGTTTTAATTTTTATATTTATATCCAAGAATGAATGTATAGACTTTATAATATACATACTACAAATTTCATGTGTTTTAATTTAATTTCCCTATTTTATAAATTCAGATGTTTTAACTATTGGTGTGAATTTTAATTACTCTTTTAGACGTTTATTAAGTCCTGTTTATCTAATCCTACTAGTTTGTAGTTATTCTTGATATAGCTTGCTATTAAGAAGAAATACTTTGTAAATCTCAATCCCTTTCAACTCCCTGCAATATTAAGTAAATTTTTTCATTAAAAATTTTCCTCCTTACTACAGAATAGAATTCATATTCGTACTAATTAATATAATTAATATACAGCTTCATTTATTAATTATTAAAAAAAAAGTTTTCAAACTCCAAGCACCAGATGTTAACTCATTAGACTAAGAGACTCCTCCGATTCATGATAAACACCATGTAAATAGCAAATCGGATTAAAAAGACAAGAGAATCACGGTTGGTTGGAACAATTGGAGTCGCCAGAGAGGAGGAAAAAAAAAAAAAAAGAAAAAAAAAAAGAAAGATAGAAAATATATTATTATGCGCGAATTAATAGTCATCTGTTAGATCTCCCTCTCCTCTGAAGAGAATGGAAAATAATGGCACCGGGTTGGCAAAAAGGAAAATTTCTGTAACTGTGGCCCCGCCCCAACTCCAGCCGACGGGCAAAAGTGGGCGACTTTCAGTTTGCTGACAGAGAATAAAAAAAATTATAAAAATGTAAAATGGGCGGGGCTCAGGTTCAAGACCCCCAGCTGTTGCCCAATGTGAACGAATGGAGAGTGGAAAAAAATTAATGAATATAAGGTTTAAAAAAAAGAGAAGGAGGGCTAAAGGAAAAACGAGAGGACGATAAAAGGGGAAGGGCTCGATATGTATTTGTGTTTGTGTGTGTGTGTGCAGTAAGTACTAATTAGCAGGTAGGAGGAGAGAGATCGGAACCAGGTGGTTGGCTCACCCGACATTTGGCAGGCCGACGATTCCCACTTTCAGGTTGGTTCCCACTCGACCAATCAAAGGCTTCGCTTCCACACCTCCGTCCTTTTTGGGCGGCATTTCTTCTTTTCAATCTGAAATTAGACAAGTAGAAAAAAAAATTTACACACATACACATCGAATATGTAAATAGATCAAACTCCTCTTATCCTCCTCCCTTAAGAAAAAAGATAGAAATTATACCGTGGCAAGAGAAATTCACAGAAATATTGTCGTGGGAAAGTTTAATCCTCGACGTTATACATTCACCAAAAGAAAAACCACACAAACTTGAAAACTATTGGAGGAGAAAAGTTTCAAATTTTTTTTGGGCTAATCATTTGTGGAGACATACGCATGCGCACTAGAAACGCAGGCTAGAAGACACAATAAATAAATTTAAAAATAAAAAGAAACTTTGACAATTTACACAAACCTAACAATTACTTACATTAGAGCAAAAAAGAGCAATTTTTAGAACAATTCTTTTTCCCACACAATTCTCGATAGAACTCGAACCTGGAATCTCAAGCCAGAGTAAACACTCGCACAGAACACTTTCATATAAATACAGCAACCTTCAAGAAGATGGCATTTCTAAGAAACGTCTTTTTCAAAGAGAAGAAAAAACATTCTTTTTCAGATGCAAGCTGAAGTTTTTTTCGTTTCATTTTGGTCTATAAACGACAACCTACAGCACACAACTATCTTTGATAATGAATAGGCAGCTCCCACCCACAACATTCATTTACATAAATAATAAAAATTATCATTAGACCCCAGCACTTATTAAATAATAATAGTTGCATTGTTTTTTTATTAAACATAGAGCAGCAAAAGGACGCATTTATTTCCCCCTTTGGGCTTAATAGCTCAACCCGTACACATTATTGCTTCCAGCATCTTCGGCGTCACCAACACGCTTCCCCAAATTCACCGCTACTTTCAGAATGGCGCTGGCGTAGAAATCACTCGCCGCAAAAAGAGAAATTCGCATTTCTGATTTTTTTTTTGATTTTTTTTGATAATTTTTTTTAAATTAAATCGAACAATCCACAAGCGTAAATCTTTTCCAACTACACACATCAAGCTAAAACACTGAAAGTACACAATGCTTCACACCCCATGTGCCATAATCTTATTTTAATAGGTCTCTCCTAATTTACATATAAATAATAATAATTAAAAATTAATGACTTAACAAATTGAGATATATTCTAAAAGATAATATCTTATAATCACTATAATAGAGAGACCATATCTTAAACAAGTGTCAAGTCTTCTAGCATATCTTAATTCATTAATTATTCGTTTTGAAATCTTAAGTACACCTACTATGTTTAAAAAATGGCCAAACTCATGGAAGCTAGATTGAATACTTGTAATTCAAACTTTGAGGACAAATGTGCGCCTTAGTTTGGGTCGCCCATTCGGAAAAATTTATAGAAACGAGGACGATAAAGATAAGAGAACAATCTAAACTCCTTTCGTTTTGAAAAAATTTAAACTGCTACCCTATTTAAATTCAGGATCATAAAAATTAAGCGCATTTAGTAAAGCCTACTTTCTACAACATACAAACGAAGAAGACCACATTGCCACCTAGACGTAGGAGATGACTTGATAACAGTTTGCTAAGAAAATGGATAGGAACAACTGTGGCCGCATTCACATGTATCTCAACGATTATGATAATCACTTTGAACACCTGTCGTAATTGTAGAAGTCATAGAGGAGTTATCTTCATTCCTTGAAGTCTGTATGAATTTAGTGTTATAACTTTTAGATAGTTTTCTTCTTTTGTTGAAGTGTGTATACATTTTTTGAAAAACACTGTATATTGTCTGTATACAATTTCATGCAACTTCCCTCGTTTGCAAAAATACAATTCTTTAAATACTATAAAGAATTTTACTCCCTATTTTACTATACATTGGATAGATATAACAAATAGCCATTCCCTACAAAACAGCATGTCTCCAAAAATATACTCGTCCATTGCTCATATAATTTTATTTATTATTCAGGTGCAACTACGTGAAATAATGGCAAAAATAAGGCCATAGAAGAAAGTTTTGAAGAAATGAAATTTGTCATAAAAATACTACTGGTAGTGCGAAAGCATCAAAGAAGTTCAAAGACAATTTAGAAGGCAGAGACCACCAACGTTCACTTTCGAGATAAGTGTGAAGCGGATGGGAGACCACAAACATCCAGCAGCTTCGCAAGAGATGAAAAACTGCTGGAAAAGCTACCTCCGATCTCCATAGAAAACTATACGCTAGACTGTAGACCCAAAATCGAACATCCATGGTATTTTGAAGCGAGTCCATTGGTAACGTTACATTCCAACATTAATCCACGCTCTCAATGGAGATGATCTTGACAACAGAGTTGAATTTCGTGAATGGCATCTGGAAAAAGCATGGAAAATAAACTTCATAACTCGTGCCAATATATTTTTTTCCCATGGGGATACCTCAAAAGTAAGATTTACACCGCAAGACAATGTCCCGCAATTCCAAATGGAAGGATTCGCAACGTTCTCTAATCCATTGGTTGCATTACCAGATATATCTGGAAAACTGCGGTCATCAGTTTGAAAATTTGCGAACACATAGGAATGAGTAGACTAAACTAGGAGAAGAGAACCTTTTTTTTAATTTTTTTAAAATTTAAATCTTTAGATTTGTACCTAAACCAATAAACACTGCAGTTATTCGAAATGTGAATACATTATTTTGGGACACCCTGTATTATCAATTGGAAGTGAATGGAAAATAGTAAATTAAATCATAATATAATAAATAACTAAATTTTTTAGCATAATTGTCAGTTGATAACGACACTTAAATAAGCCCTATAATTACGATGTAAGTCGGGCATGATAAATCGAACGACGAAATATTTCTCAGATTGGCTAATTCATAATTTCTGTGGCTCGCCCAGTTCAGTTGTACAGCTGAATTATTCTTTCACGAACTATACACATTCATTTGTTGAACACGGTTGACAATTTTCATTTATAATTGTGTAAATCCCATAGTGACAATCTAAATATATCAACAAAACTGTTGTTCTTTTTCCTTGTCCTATTATAGTTACATAATAGATGTATGGGTCGATAAAAGTCGATAAATCTAGAAGGGGTCGATAGTCTTTTTTTGTTTGGGCACTCCTGCTGCATATAAGGAGTGGACTAATTTTTCAACAGAATAATTCTCCTGGGCGCCTCCAGGCTCGCAAAATATCAGATCAGACCTAAGTTTCAGATTCTGCCGATGATAAAGGTAGAAACCTAGCGGGGAACAGCAGAAACTGCAACAACAGGCTTAGACTATCCAGTAATATATCCAGTTGGCCCTCCATAGCAAGACTGGGACCTTCTCATGTCACTGAAAAAAAAATTGCATGCCTCAGGCCTTCGCTTTAACATTAAGGATGAAACAAAAGTGTATATTTAAAAAGTTCCAAGTTCATTTGTTTAACTTTAAAAAGAAATAAGGTGATCGTGTGACAGATCTAGAGTAAAACTTATGAAGGTCCCTAGATCTAGATATGAAGGTCCCTGGTTCGAGCCCAGGCTGTGGTTCGAGCCCTATTTTAAATTATAATTTATAAACATCTAATGTATGGCGTAGAAGCCTTCGTAGATCATTCTCAATTTTATTCTTTAATGAATATTACGCCATTAACAAAGATAGAACGCCAGGTTGGGACTAAGTATCCAATCAAGTTCTATCTGCCTGTATGAATATATGGAAAGTGTAATGCTTCCATGTTCCAAATTGCCTCCCAGTTCAAACTTTTTTCAAAAACTTCCTCGAATTTCTCATTAGAAACGTTTTCAATTATTTTACAGTAACAGAATCCGCTTTTCAATATCTTTCTTTGTACGATCATTTAACATTTATCAATTGGTTCTCAGCATTTGAATTCAGTTAAACCTCATTTATTTCCTCGTTCTTAACCCACGCTGATCCACTTTAGAAAACGGTTCTACGAGCAAATAGTGTAAAGCAGTGTATTTCCAAAACCAAACTAATCGAAGCTACAAGAACAGACCCTACAAATCCTTCTTTCTAATGGACTCTTAAACCTTTTCACAAAGTGCGAATCACATAGATGTCTTCACAAGCGTTCCATAATTAAAAAAAAACAAACCTACGCCTGAATGCAATTTCATTAATAGTCAGTTCCTTATACAGAGTGGAAGGGAAAGTCTGGTCCTCCTCAAATAACTCAAGAATGAGGTAAGGGTAATTAAAATCTATCAATGGAGAACATCTTGGAAACAATAACAGATAGGACAAAATTCCTAATTGCAAAATTGCGAAGTCTGAAATGCTGAATATTTTTTTTATAAAATAATTCATCAAAAATTATGCTTAATTATACCTTGACGCAAATGAAGACATTTTGAACAGTCCTCAGTTATTTATCGTTTCTTTCAGTCATTTTTCAATTCGGTTTTGCATTTGTTTCAATTATTGTTTTAATACAGTACTGTTTTCAGTTTCTAACCTTTGGAACCAGCCTGAGAAAAATAAGGAAAAACTTTTATCTGAGGCTATGATGTCTTGATTTTATTTTATTTCTTTGAAGGTCCTTTCAATTCCACATTTCTGATAGTTCATGATAATGTCACCTTCGACGCCAGGACCTGTAAAATGATACTACTGATGACGATGGAAGTTTGATGAACTATTATTTTAAACTCTTCAGAATGTCATGCTCTGCGAATTCGCAAAATGTTCTGAAATTTTGTCCTATCTGTTTCAGTTTGCAAGATGCAATTTGCATTAGGCCTAATTCGCATATTCGGGACCTGTTAGATTGGGCCATCAGATAGGCCACCCACCATTTCCTATTAATCCGCAATGATAGACCCCATGTACCAACACGTATCTTTATACATACGTTATTTGAAGACCAGACTTTCCCTTCCACCCTGCATCGGCCTAAAACTTTTAAATTTCTTTTCTACTCTCACTCGCCCACAGACACAGCAAATTTAATAGTCTTAAGTGACTCCGGCAGCGTAATAAACAAAGCAATTTCTTCCCAATATACAAGGAACGTATTCAACCTTCTGAAAATTTTATTATTAAAACTCCCTTTGTACGCGCGCCATCACTCGTTTATCGGCGGAGTCGTCGCTCGAATTCTCTCGACCAATCGCAAGGAGGACCCATCCCAATCATGGATGCGATAGGGAGTGACGCCATCGCTCGTGAAGATGCGTCAGTACAATGCAATTCCCAGCGGAGATGGTAATAAGGGGATGGAATGGGAGGAAAGAGCCCAAAGAGCCATCTTCCTAAGTGGTGCCAACCACCATCACCTGGCGCTCTCTCTTGCCTTTTGTTGTTCAGTTTCCAGTCGACGAGCGAAGGGAATGGCTTCCATTTACTTTCTTACGACATTCCAAACGAGAATATTTAAACTTTCTCTTCCAAAAGCTAAACAGAAAAAAAATTAAAAACAAGAAAGGGCGAGGCAGCCTTGTACGGTGGTGGTTGGCGGTGATCATCTCCCGCGGGGCATTCCAAGCAGAGGAGAACGAGGTCGCAATAGAAATGGACTCATCTGCCCCGTTTCGGAATGCCAATTGCTACCAATGGGCCCTGCCCATTCTGCCTCTTTTCTTATAATTAGTTGCCAGCTAAGAGCCATCACTCATGCATTACGCTGATGAAAAAACGGCCACAAAACGCCTTAACGGGCAGGGCGCCATCAAGAGAGAGGAGGAGGAACGGGATAGAAAGAAGAATATAAAAAAAAGAGCCGTGACAAAAAAATAAAAACCCAAAGAAGACGAAGAGAAAGTTTTCAAATTGTCTCAAATGAGCCTATCCGTAACGAAATGAAAAATCCCCCAATAAAGAGGCATTAATGGGGGTTCAGAATAATGCCGAGCAAACAGGTTGAGTAAGGAGGAGAGGAGGCAATCGTGACTTTCAAACGACGTAATTGGCTGAAGAAATGTTAAGAGCAAACTTCAAAATTAAAATAATAAATAATAATAAAAATAAAAAAACAACCCACGAGAGAGATAGACAGAATAACGCAACAGATATTAAAATCGTAAGGCGGAGCCCAGTCCCGGGCTTAATAAAACAATTTGTATGAATCACACTCTTAAATTTAAGGAGCCCAGGACGTGAACGCTGTAATTAAAGCGAAAATTCTGAACTATAAAACAATCCAATGTCGTTGAAATTACAAGCCGTCGCAACCATCGGGCCAAACTTCAATTTAAAATCTCTCGCCTTCCCATTAAAAACCATTGCTGGCCCGTTAACACTGGCCACTTCCAACTCATCCAATCCCCAAAAAACGAGGCAAAAATAATTTTTATTAAAAGAAAAAAAAAATACCTCTTCAGTTTTAAGTCACATAATTTCGTGACCAAAATTGATGAAAAGCGTGAGCATCCTTACCAAAAAACAAGTCACTTTGCCGCCTATATTTCATTAGACAAGAGTACAATAATTATGACATTTGTAACCTCATCAAATTTCGTCAGTGCATGATTATGTATTCAATTCTTCCGTTCATGTTCACAGTGCTATAAAGGTCAAGTGCTCTGTAGTTACAAAACAAATTAAAAAAGAAAGCTAAAACACCTACAGTTGAAATAAACTTCATGCTGCCTAAATGAAGTTATTGGTGCATATTTTCCAAAAAAGTCCACCAAGAGTGTGTGGGTGCTTCCTTTTCGAAATTTGACAATTAATCCTTTAAAAGATGTGTACAATAACAATAATGAGTAACTTTTCAACTTTATAATATAATCATGCTGTATCGCCTGTACGCACATCAACACATTAAGAACACATTAAATACCTTCGAAGTAATCTCCAAGGCATCAAGAGTTCGCTGCCAACGACGAGGAAGGCGACGAATGCCATCAGCTACTCCATTGTCCAATCGGGTAATCTCGCGTCGCAATGCGTTGGCAATGTCTTCTCATATAGGGAAGCGTTTCCCAGGCAATGGTATCAAATCGAAATCACATGGTGACAGATCAGGCGAGTAGGAGAGATGTTCTAGTACTTCCCTCTTTAGCGCCATATTTTCATCCAACTTGACAACGATTGAAAAGCAACTGACTTTCGGCCATCCCTTCTTCCGTCCTTGAACATCTAAACAATCTGCCGGCATCAGTACGTGCCATACATCTAAATGTCATTGCTGCATATTGAAAAATGTAGATTGCGGCGGTCTGGGATTCTGCTGAAAAAAATACAGGGTGGTGCAAATAAAAGTAGCCTATAGTTCTATGACTTTGTAAGTGAACCTCGAACAATGGGGGGCCTGAGAGTTCCTCATAATATTGTCTCTCAAGTAAATAAATAAATAAAGACTGGAGATGACCTCCAAACAAGATGTAATATTTTTTTTTCTATCGCAGAATTTTTCCTTCCGTTTTTCAATATTGTCTCTGTTAATGTATTTCCAGAAAACGGAGAACTTAGAAGATTTGATACTGGTGGTCACAACTTTCTTAATAAACAAATATTACATGTTTGTAATATTACAGAAGGTATTCAAAACTGTTGCCGTGAGCAGCCAAGCATGCCTCACAGCGCCTTGTCACTGAATTTCTGACACGACCAAAAATCCTTGTAGTGTCTCTTTCACGATCACTTGAAGCCACAGTTCGCGCTATCAGCTCCTCTTCCGAATCCACAGGAGTATCATACACCACATTCTTCAAATGTTTACAGAAGAAGAAATCTAAAATGTTTACGTCCGGCAATCGAGGTGGCCAAGCAATTGGTCCTACTCGACCATGGAACGTATTGTCTAAATGTCTGTTGCTCCGACGTGTTGGGACCACATGATTCTTCGGACAGCCAAGGGAACCTCCTCAAGCAATCCTGGCAAAATTTATTGTAAGAAGATTTCATACACATTGCCGTTTAAATGTTCTGGAAGGAAATATGGTCCGATGACATAATCGTGGAGAATCCCGCCCAAACATTAACACTGAAATGTTTGGGCAGGGGTTTAAATTCATGAACATAAATTACCATTATTATCTGTCTCACATGCATGGCTTTGAAATTTTTGTTTCTGTATCAAGAATTCATTTGCGACCCCCAGTTTTTTGGCAAAATATATTCAAAATAAGGTCCTCTACCACCCCTAAAAGTTTGTACACTGAGTTCGTAAACACCCTGTATATTCGTTTATTGCAGAAATTACTCACGAGCCATTGGCATCCGTTAGAAAAAACGAGAAAGCACAGTATGTGGCTTGCCGAGACAAAGTCACCGCTCACCGTTCAAAAAGGTTTCCAAAAATGTTCTAATCCAGGCATTAATTGACCTTTTATCTGGTAGTTGTTTACCACAAGTTAACTGTGGAGTGTTATTTGAAGACTAATTTTCCTTTAGAATGGTTCAGATGGAGTTTCGTAAATACTTCGTAGCAAACACGTGCCAAACGGTGTAGGTAAGAAATTTCAAAACTCAAAACGACCGGCTCATCTCACGTGACCTATGGCCCGATTACCATACTTTTATTTCTCTGGTTTTATCTCAAAGAAGGTGTATACGAAAACAATCCGAAGACCATTAACGCATTAAAGGAAAACATCCACAACAACGCTGCATCCATTCCTCATCAACATGTTACTGCAAATGCCTGCCGTCGAATAAAGTTGTGCTTGGCATAGAAGAGTTCTCATTCTCAACAACATTTACTGTAAATCGCGATGTAATGCATACACCAAATATATACACAGCGCCAATTTTCTATTCATATCTTTGTTCAAGAGATTTAGGGAAATAAATTAACAGGAAATATGGATTGCAGTTCAAAATGAATCACTAACAGACTTTAGAATCGCTCTGTATAACAGTTCATTCTGCAGTTTGTATGGTTTGCTTATCAGAGGACTTGGAATATCCATCTCGCGGAACTCGTACTAATAGTGGATAACATTTCTTATTTACAGGGCTGACGTTTTTTAAAATGGAATAGCAGGCAACGGTGAAACGGTGACAGTTAATATTCTTGAAGGCGATTTAAGTGTGAAGAGGTCAGGAATTTGTTTTACGGGCCCATTAAACAATTGACCCATGAATGTGTGAATGGATTAACCCATCAAATTTGTTTCCTTGTGTTTTGCGTACCCATCTTTTATGAACTGCGCGTAATGGCATTCTTAGCGATCTGTACATTTGGTGCCGTCATGACCGACCGCGAACGTCCACGATGCCACCAACTCTTCCGAATACAGTAAAACAGTTACACGAGAAATTTACACAAATCGGTAGTGTTGCGGATGAGATGGCGGGAAACGCTGGACCTACTGTGCAAGCTGTTAAAAATGTCATTACGCGCAGTCCGAAAAGATCGGTCCGCGAAACATAGAAAAACGTACGAAAACAAATTCCTGACCTCAGACACACACTAATCTCCTGCAAGAATAACTTTAATAACTGTCACTATTTTCCTGTTATTCCATTCTAAAAACCGTCAGTTTTTTTTTTAGGACACCTTCTACATCTGTACCAGAGGCTACACAAACATTTCCTATAATCAACTGAAGACAACATGCAACATCACAAAGACCTGGTGTAAATTTTCTCACATCAGAGTAACAATAGTGGATTCATTCTTCTGTTCCCTCATAGATGACTTGCAGTTGACTCACAATTTACAGCCTATTACAATCATATTCTAGAGACCACAAAGAAACAAGCGGTCTCCTTTATTTCGTCTCTGTGCTTATCCATAGTTTACTCGGTGCTGAATCAAATTCTAATTAATTTAAAAACTATTTCCATATTCACATTTTTTACAATTACGCTGGGGTAGTAGTAGGATATGAAAAAAAAAATTAAAATGTAAGCTTTCACAGCGTGAAAATGATTCTGATAAGAAGCTGCAGAAAGTTCTTATAATGCAGTATTTCCCATTGTGCCACCCATACCATTAGATAGATAGGCAAATATTATTTTCTCTTCATACTAAAATGGTCGATTTTTTTTGTCAAATTCACACAATCATGTGATTGACTGCGTGAGACTACACGCCAATATCTTCAGCATGTACAGCATTTAACCTCATTTCAAGCGTACGAAGAACATGTAGCATTGTAAGCTGTTTTTTAAATTACTTTTTAGAAAACACTAACTGTTTAAACCAAGCACCAACACATATGTCAATCTAGTAAGGCCTTTACAAAATCATATATTTTATTGCCATTCAAAAAAGAAAAAAGATTTACTGTATTAATGACTCACACGTGTACATGCACTCTGTACAGCTTTACAGACTCGAAAAGACATCTAATGGCACATGAACAATGCTCAAAAAAAATGCAAGTTTCGGTTGCTTTTGTTGTTCGGCCACAAAGGAGAGGGGCGGTTCTTTCCCACCTACACCTCCCGACACCAAACAACAAAATAATAGAAAAGCAAAGCGATCTATAATGATGAAGGCCGGGCCAGTTGTTTGTTCAGTGATGTCACCCCCGGTCGGCTGTTAATGATACCAGGTGATGATTTTTTTTTTTTTTGGCACCGTGACCCCGTCAAAGAGTTAATGGTGTGTGGCCGCCTTCCATCCCCACCATCCCAACCTTCGCCCAATGGGAAGAGACCTTTAGACCTTTTGAAAAGGAACAGCGAGATAAATGATAAAAATAAAAAAGGGTGTGTGAAAGAGGTAATGATAATGATGGAGAAGAAACCTTTCATGAAACCTTCGAGCTCCAATTAAACTTCTCTTCAGAAGAGGAGGAGGAATGGATGAAGGGTGCGGGGGGGGGGGGGAGCAATAACTGGCAATACATCCCACGAGGTGTTATTGCCATCACATGAGGGGGAGGGGAATCTTAAAAGAGATCATCATCTACAAGCACAAAGAAAGATGTGCTGTCCATCTCAAAGAATAATCAAAGGAGTCAGGCCTGTACACATTTCAAACATTATTTTATTTGTTCACAGCTCACAAGGAATAAATGTAAAAACGAAATTCTAAGAAGAGTTTGTGGTTCCATATTGTTGGAAGCATTGATTTATTTATTATAAGCTTGATGGGTTCATTGAGGTAATTTACAGTCCATAAGCATGCTCCTCATATGAAAGGGTAACATGTTCTAGGCGGCGAAAGTATTGTAGTGAAACGAGTTCCTTTAAAAGTGGAACAAAACAGGATCGTTGAGTCGATTTATCAGTTGTCGAATTAAACAGGCAAGATGATACAAAGAGTCCTACAAAAATTCTTTCAAGTATGTTTATACTGATTATACTGTCAAAAATTGAGTATTCCTTTACTTGATACTGCCACACTTTTCTTGGATTTCCTCTCCCACATTTCCCATGTGGATATGGCCAGAATAAGTCGTTTACTCAGCCGCTCATCACTCATTCGTTTTAAAGGCCCAAACGTATCTCGAAGCAAACTTACAGAATTCATCCATTACATTTCTCTTCCCTCCACTCTTTATCATTAGGAACCGTTCCCATCTATTCATACCAGCCTCACTTGTTAAAAATTTCATCTCCACAGCACTCAAACGTTTCACTCGAGCAACGCATAAGTTCCACTCCACAGCAGTTAACATTGATAAGAAATCTTTCATACACAGCCATTTTGGCATACAACGATAATTCTCATTCTTTGCATACTTCTGCAGGGCACCCACGACCTGTAGCCAAGCACTTCTTGAAATCACACAAATATCACCTCCTTTCTCATACATGTTTCCCAAACACAGACAATGCCCATTCACTTGTAACGTATCTTGCAATTTATTTGAGCCATACTCCTCTCAAACACAAGCATCCTCGTCTTCTCAACATTGATTCTCATGTTTTCCTTTTAACACGCATCGATTCAACCTTTCTACAAGTAGATGTAAACCAGCTTCACTTTCTGAAAGAAGGGCTGCATCGCCTGCATATTCTTTCACCTTCCAAATTCACGCTAAGCTCATTCACTGGAACCTCCCTTATGCATGCATCTATATATAGTTTAAACATGACGCATCCTTGTCTAACACCCTCCTTGATACTAAATCATCTTCACACTGCTGACAACATCTGACAACACACAACATAACTACCCATATATCTCGCTTTTTAGCCCCGAGTTATCGTTCATTGATACCCTGTATCTTGAGCACTCGCCAGATCTTGTTTCTATTCAATCTGCCATACGCTTTTTCATAATGCAAAGTATACTTTTCTTTTCTACAAGGAGATACTTCTCCTTAATCATAAATATCGAGAAGATACGGTACTGAACATATTCTACCACTCCTGAATCGACTCTGTACCTCTGAAATTTTGAATAAAAGGCAAACTTGTAAAGAAATGACCGTGGATGAAGCAAGGAATATATATAAAGGCATTGTATCTTCCCTTTTAAGTGCTGTCTCTCCTCCCAAGAGGATTAAAGCGTGATGTTGTTGCTGTATTCATAAATTGGTATATACAGGGTGTCCAAAAAGTCTGGTAACATGGCAGATATCTCAAAGCTGCCAGGTAGGCAAGATCTGATGAGTGTGATTTATAGGTAATAGGGGGGGGGGGAATTCATTGCCGCACTCAAATTTGACTTTGACCCCCAAATTTAAGGTCATCCATTTGCTAATTCGAAAACTATTAAAAATAGAGAAAAATTTCCGATTGCTACCCTAATCTAAAAAGAATTTTTAATCACACCCTTTCCCTTGAAAGATTTTGAGAAAATGGACAAGAAAGTGTCACTCAAGATCAGGTTGGGCTGGCCAGGTTGGTTGAGGTTTCTAACACATTTGAATTGCAAAGGCGGTGCGAATGATATTGTCACCAACCTGTAAACTCGCGATTAAAATCTGTAGAGATTACCAGTGTTGAAGACAAACTTTGAAATAACTGATTAGCTAGAAGGCAAGATTTTCAATATAATCTTTAAATATCAATCCATTATTGAAAATGACATCCAGTAATATATATTTTGAAAGATCTGTCGATGAATTCTCTGTCCATAAATTGCTGTATCGATGATGTGGAGTATAAATGCAGAGAGAACTCAGTTAAGCTGAATACAAACTGGTACAGGAAAGCTACGGAGATCACTGAACTTTAAAAAGGAGGATCTGTGACGCCTTGATACAAGCTGATACAAGAACGTGCCAAGAATTTGAATATCATTCCGCAATTCTAAGTATCACAAATGATGCACATGTGAAATGGACTTAATATTAATGCTTAATATTACCGGGACTTCATGTACATCCTATAATCCTTAAGGCCAACTTTGATATAAATCAAACTCGTCAAATTAATTTTCCTCGAATTCGATGTAACTGCGTTTGTTACAAATTGGAGGCCTGATGAGACCTGCCAATACAATGCATTATTCGTCCTGTGTGCTTCGATACGAACCACGTTAGGCTATAAAGTACGCATACGTTTCATACTTTTATTTGTATGAAATACAACTTTTCTAACATATACATATTCGTAAACACAATGGACAATGAATTAAAAACATGTGTTAACATTTCACTGGACCCCTTTTGGCCCGAATTACAGCATGTATGCGGGTTGGGATAGAGTCAAAAAGGTATTGAAGCACTTGTAAGTAAGTCAATGAAAGTCCAGGCGTTCACCAGACATTTCCTTAGGTCTCTTAACAGATTTAATGGAAGAGGATCTTGGAGAGTATATGATTAGACTTACCCAACTAACTCCTTCTTAAGTAAATAGACGACTGACTCCAGTGACCTCAAACTATTTTGTATAAAAACGGATTTAATAAATTTACATTGGTTTCTAATTCATTGGCCAGTGTTTGCATATTCTTACATAAGATTCCAGTAAAACCAAATGATTCTCATTTACGGAGCACTTCTATAGGAACGAACCACTGAAATTCCCACCCGATACATACGTAGTTAGTTCCAGTCATCACATACTAATAATAATAACAAAAAATAATAATAATACTTCAGAATTAAGCAGCACATTAAAAGCATCCATGCACCTGCTGATCACATTATCCTCTCGAGGGTAGAAACTTCGTCGATGAATGGCTCAAAGAGAGACTGGTAATGTTCCAAGAATCTTACGAGCCTCCCAGTGGCTAATTTCCACCCGACGACGGCCAAGATGGATTGAAGCCGAAAGGGGAGGGGCGACAACAAAGGGAGAAGGTCAAGGGGTTAACTGCTGAGACAAGAGAGAGGGTGGAGAAAAGGAAGAGTCGCTAAGAGAGAGAGAGAGAGAGAGACAGGGAGCAATTAATAAGGCATTAAGTCGGGGGTGGGAAAATCGCAACTCCCATTCCAACAGCTCTGCCAGACGGCCTTCAATTCGTCGTAGGCCTCTCGCTCCTCATTACCATAATGCCTTCGACTCCCCAAAAGCTCATCATCATCATCGGGTCTCCCCTTATTACTGTTATTTCATCGCCCCCCGATTATACTTATAGCTCTCTGCTTCGCCCCTCATCCATTCCGGACTAGCCAAAGACAAGAACAACAAGAGTAAACAAGAACCAGACATCAACGAGATAACAATGTCAAACGATTAGCGCTCCTCATTCACGTCACCAAGTTTCATGTACAGTAGTTAATTCTATTTTGAGAAGCAGAGGGAGCGTGTTGGTTTAGAAGAATTAAACACTTTACATTGAAAATTAATTTGTACTCATTCTTGAGGGATACTTGAGCCATCTGTCCGTGACGAATGGTAAAAGCAATCATTTCATGAGCCAATTGAACAAGTGCCATTTTTTTTTCTGGACACGTGCAAGTACTTCTCACCCCATTTAACGTTTTGTCCACTATTTCTAAGAATATCGCAAAGCAATCCAGTTCTTATTATCCTTTTCCACTATCTCTAAAAAAAATGGTCCACGAAGGAAGGATTTCATCAAACACAACACAACACATCATCCAATAGACATCGAAATATTTCTATAATGCCACACTATCCAAATCAAACTTGCAACTACAACATGTTCCACAAGTCCTTCCGGGATTTCGAAGCTCAGTACTTCATGGACCGAATCACGTAAACAGCAAAGAGAGCATGTCAACTGAACAGAATTTACAGTGGGCAAAATAAATTACCCGTCCACCAGCTTACATTAACATAAAAACATTAAAATAAATAAAAACCAATTAATTTTGAATGGAAATTTTATCATAATCTACAGTATTTAAACTGTTTGCCGTCTCACATTGGGTAGGGATCACTGTACTAAATAGAGAAAAGTAAAAATACAGTACTTGATAAGACACCTTGTAATAGTATAGCCAAAAAATTATCCGTCCAGGTAAGTACTCTAAGCCAAAAAATATTATCTATTATGAAAAAATTAACCAATCACATTCACAACACATTACTTATCAGTATGGATAATAAATGATGTGAAACGTTGCAGAAAAATAAGAAAATGAAGGAATACTCATAGAATTTGAGGGGTAGAGTCACAGCTGGACTAAAGGATGGGAAAAGTCAGTGTTTAATTGTCAAGGAACTCCAAATTCCACGCTCGTCAGTCCATTATGTCATCCAAAAGCATCACACAATAGGAGAAATCACAAATAAAATTGGAAGAGGCAGGAAGAGGAAAATATCAGAACGGGAAGAACGGAAATTGTAAAATGCATTAAAAAAGATAGGAAAAATCAGCTACAGAACTGCCTGCAGAAGTGCAAATGATCTAAACATTATCAAGTATTCCTCAAACCACTGAAACAGGTTGCACATGAAGCCGGGCTTAAAGGATGCACTCCAAAGAAAAAAAACCTGTGTCAGTAAGAAAAATCGAGTGAGACGCCTGAATTGGGTAAAAGAATATCTAAACAAGGACAAAAAAATTTTGGAAGAAAATTGTGTGTTCAGATGAAAGCAAATTTAACTTATTTGGCTCAGGTGTCTGTAACAAAGTGGGATAACACTTGGTGAAGCTTATAGACTGGAGTGTTTGAAGCCAACAGTGAAGCATGAAGGAGGAAGTGTCATGGTATGGGGCTGCATGGCAGCTAAAGGGGTGAGCCATCTAGAATTTATCGATGGCATCATGGACCAACACCAGCATAGAGAAGTTCTTGATAAGAATCTCCATGCTTCTGCAAGTAAACTGGGATTGAGAAGAAGTTTTAGATTTCAGCAAGATTCAGATACTAGACATACAGCTCATTCTATGAAAGAATTCCGTAAATCCTCAGAAAGTTTAAGTGCTTGACTGGCTTCCCCAGTCACCTGACTTAAATCCAATCGAGCACCTTTCGGTCATAATGGAAATGAAGAGGAAAAATCGTAGATCAAAGTCAAAAGCAAATTAAAAATACTTATTGACAGAAACTGGAATGATGTACATGAAAAAAAAAACAACCTTTATTAGAATTTATGCACAGTCGATGCCTAGACTTCGTCAAGGCCAAAAGGAGATACCACTAAATTTTAAAAATTACATCGGCCCAAATAAAAAGTTTAGATTGTACATCGGCCCAAATATTTAAGTGGACAGATATTTTTATCACAAAAATGTCATACAGACCTATTTTGTATTAATAATATCTCATATCAATGATAAACCCTAATTTCAGGGTATTATTCAGAAGCTTATAACTATAGACACTAATATGTGCAATTTAAACTTGAATAATGTGAATATGTCACTTAGTGTCAGTCATTTCAGTCACTTGCAAACTGGTGGACGGATAATTTTTTTGCTCACTGTAAATCCAAGAATGCCCAGTGAGTAGGGAGGCGATTACTGTTCAGAGGCCATACAGGTTAGTAAAGAGGCATATCTTAACGCTAAAAACCACCAGATGAAAAGTCCATTAATGCCTAAATGAAAACCTTTTAGAATACTGTTCGGTGATTTAGTATCACTCAGCGCACTGCCCTATTCCTGCGGTAGACGCCAGCTTTTGTTCTGTCGAGATTTTCTGCAAAATATAAGGATAAAACGAATATATACGGATATAATATGCTGAAAAATATACATGATTATGTTATCATGTTCAAAAGTTATTCAAAATTAACTGACAACCTGAACTAGATACAGTAGAACCTCGATAAATCGAAATCCTCCCTAATTCGAATTTCAGTCGATTCTCTTCCGCTCCGAGGATTAAACTTCCGATTTTTTTTTTAAAGGAAAATAAGCCTCTTATGTATTATGTAAGTAAGTAAACCTCAATAATTCGAATTTTATTTTACTTATCAGCCTTAACCTCGATAAATCGACATATTTTGCTCTTCCCTTGAGATACGATTTATCGAGGTTCTACTGCACACTGAAAGCAAAAGGATACTGTGTTCTTAAATCTAAAATGGCTACATGGTAATTCAATTTGTAGTACATATGAATTCGTTGCCTGGATCTTCCTAGCAAATAGCATTTAATTTAAAATAGAACCTAATTTCAACTTCGGCCTTATTTCACATTTTTCTATTGTACCTCTTCTAATGCATCAACTTCCATTTCTCCATTCGTGCAACTTTTGCGTTTATAATTACACTTTGCAATTAAAAGAAAAGCAACTCGATAAGGCATTTGAAAAAAACCTAACAAACCCTACAATTCCATAGTTTTCCATTAAAACATTATTTTTAAGAAGCATTACTTCCTGCCGGAACTTTGTAGGGGGTTCGACCTCAGATATAAAGGATTAGAAGCGCAACTATTCAAATTTATGAAAAAAAAGTCATGTAAAACAGGAAAAAATTAAACCGTTAACTTCAGTAACTGTAATAATGAAAACAAAAAAACCGTTACGGATTCTCTGCCTAGAACTTAAAAACCGTCACAACTTAAAAACTTTATTAAACTCGAGGAACTGAAAAAGAAAAAAAACATTCACAGCAGCTTATAATAAAAAATTAAGTAGAAAAAGAAGCAGGCTAAACAATTTCAATTTACACAGAATGCTTTCAAAAAGCATCCTTTTTCGTTGCTCTTTCCGCCGAAATTAAGTTTCCGAAGTGAAGAAGGTGGAGGAGCGGTTGACGTCATCTTCCCAAAACGTAAACCCATTCATTATGCACGGTCTCTACACGGCAACCACTACCCAGCCCACTTCGTGCGACAACAGAATTATCCTGGCGGAGGTGAAAGCAATTTCATTAACGGGAGGAGGAAGAAGAAACATGAAAAAAAAAAAAAAAAAAAAAAAAGACACAGAAAGAAGCCTTTCCCGCCCGTCCGTACCAGTCTTCCATTCGGCAGCAACCGATTAACAGCAGCCCCAGCACGCGTATACCCGAAAAATACTTCGAAAGTCAGAAAAGGCAGCCTCTCAACATAATAGGAAATAGGCACGAACAAGAAATTCAATTTTTAATTTATTTTCAAAAAATAATTTAATTATTAAGAATGAGAGAAGAAACCCAGCCCTTATTTCAGTTTGCAAACTCCTTTTTAATACCGAGCAACTCAGTTCTAATTTATTACAAAATTGGGTAATTTACGGCTGGAGCTCAAATGAAATTAACTAATATTTACTACTTCTACAAGAGAGCAGAAAGCACCAGACCGCTCTCAATTCAATCTAACAAAAATGTAAAGAAAATCAAGAAACCAAGTACCCGTTTGAGGCTCGCGGATTCCTGGAGTTTAATGTCATTGTTTACATTGAAACCCCAACTATTTTAAATGCACCTGCTTTTGCAGTACACCAGTAGTTATTTTAGCTTTTTGATTAATATTGCTATGTAGCTCTCATATACATCGTTTACACAGAAAACCTTAGAACCGTGGGTAACCTTAAAAAATTAGCTAATTGAGATATACTGCTTTAATACGTCGCCAAATATATCGAAAGAAGAAAGGAACATACGTTAAGATGAAAAACGAAAGGAAAAATTCCGCGAACTGGATTCGAACCAGGGATCAACAGTCTCGCCTCTATTAACCGGATCTCTGCGGTTATGGTACAGCAAGGCATTCTATAGATGCCCTAAAGATTACTACATAATCGAAGTGGAAGCCCAATGATAGGGGTGGCATCCGGGTCGCAGGTTAAGAATTCCTCGTTTCTAAAACCATCAGAAACCTAATACAACTGGTATAATGCCAAAAACTATGGACAAATGGTAGGAACAAACTTCATAAGGACAGAAACCACAATTCCACAAATGAGAGTTTTAACCTGGAGCCACGGATGTACATTTCGTGCACACGCTGATGAAGAGGAAGTGTCTTCGAAATGTACATCTGTGGCTCCATATTAAAAATCTCATTTGTGATATTGTGATTTTTGTCATTATTTAGTTTGTTACTACCGTTTGCCCACAGTTACTACCATCAGAAAGCAAATGAAAACTCACAACAAAATATTAAATACAAGAGATAATACTCCAACATCAGATGAAAAACAGATGGAAAAATTCCGCGAACTGGATTCGAACCAGGAACAACCACGACACCTCTATCAACTGGGCCACGCCCTTATATTTCCGAGTACTTGACATCGGTAACACTGGGCAACAATGAAATTGCTTCTTAGGTGAAAAGTACCCAAAACCTGAATGAAATTAACGTGCTGAACACGAGTATCACCTTTCAAAAAGTTGATTGGCTCTAGTTGCAGAGACATTTGACGTCTTGTCCGTTGTGCAGGCGCTAATGGAGAGGATCAACTACAGCAAGACTGGCTGCTGTTCTGTGTTGACCTGAAGGTAGTGTCTGGGCAACAGGGATATACAAATACTGCCGTCTTCTTTGTCTATGGAATAGCAGAGCAATCGATTTGCACTTCATCAACAAAGACTGACCCCCGTGAGCATCTTTTAGTCCTGAAGAAACGAATGTTGGCAAAACCACACAAAATCATCATTCTTTCTTTACACACCAAGCTCGGCCATGTAAAAAACTTGTTAAAAGCCATGGATATTAATGGACCTGTATTCATGTACCCATTCCTAAGAAACCGTAGCCAATTCAGCTTTTTATTAACCATATTCGTGCTCAGTACAATGAATTTAAGAAATGACTATTTTCATCTCGGAAGCATTGACTTATTGAAATTTCATTGCCCAGTGTAATCGTAGTTTCAATAAACACTCAAAAAGAAATGTTAAATAAAGCAGCAGATACTATTCACTCTGGAATCATGCTTGCATTAGGTCTTAGTACCTGGTCGATTAAACAAAATTTTAAACAAATCATCCACGACTTGAAACATTGATGCAAACCGTCACGTATGACTTCAAAATGGCGTGAAAAGAAACAGTCTTTCGGAAAATGCCCTTAAATTTCGGAGCTGATCACAGTTATACCCAGTGATGTAGAAAATGTTCCGTTAAGCAAATTAAATTGAATTATAAATGTTCCACAAAAATATTAGAAACAGCTAAGAAACTCGACCATGACGTATGACGCTAAGAAACTCCATGGGCCAGTATACTAATTTGGAAATGTCAGATTACAAGCCAGGAATAATACTGATAAAGCGATAGTTGTTTACTATTACTGAGCTTGCATATAAACGTTTGGTTGCTGTTACGATTAAGCAATTC
This sequence comes from Rhysida immarginata, assembly GCA_023313115.1. Taxonomy (NCBI): domain Eukaryota; kingdom Metazoa; phylum Arthropoda; class Chilopoda; order Scolopendromorpha; family Scolopendridae; genus Rhysida; species Rhysida immarginata. The sequence goes on along the minus strand of JAHWFO010113004.1, from coordinate 2,185,960 downwards.
GTCACCTATCACAGTTCCGTGATAACAAGGAAGAAAATTTGTTTTTGTGTTGACGGAACTCTAGTAATCCGTTCAGAATTCCTTTTAAGCCTATTATAAATAACAATAACAACAACAACAACAACAACAACAAACTTGTTTGCGATGAATGCAGTTACCAAGTACCAAAGACAAAAAGGAAGAGAAAATAAAGCAAATTACCTCAAGTCAGTGGACATAAATGCTAACGTAGATACCTATAAAGCACAGTCATTGACGATTCAAAAGTCTTTGAATTATAAGTTGTTTAAAATCGATTAAAACATATCCGTAAGAGATACAACTGCAAGAAGAATCATTCTTTGAAGGAAAAACAATCTTACATAACAATCTGGTCCACACTCAAACGAAACAGTAAATTCGTTTTTAAACAGACCACTAGACTGGGTTGTATAAAACTGAAAATATCATCACAAAAATGACAGACAAGTCTACCTGGATGAATAACTTGAAGCAGGCAAGGACGAAGTATCACCTCACAATCCATATTCGGTTTAGGCAAGTAAGCATAACAAGGACACAGTTTACCTCACGCACGGAAGAAAGCCTTCGGAAGATTCCAAGTTGGCAACGACGACGAAAGATGGCATCCATCGAAGTAGCAACAACCACCAAAGAGCAAAAAGCTCTGCGGCGATCTGTTCCTTAGCCGATTCATTTAGATTTACATCCACTTCAGATAAGTCCTAGAGTACTCCAAGCTGGATATCGGGTAAGACACAACAGATCCGTTCTTCCTCACATCCCTTTCATCTTTACTTACTCCAAACTCACTGTCCAATCCAGAAATCTCTAAGAGCGGGGTCCATCTAATTTGAAGTCGGTGGACACAAGTCGCGGCACAGCCGGTCGGCGACGGACACACCACCCCAATCAAACATCTTCCTCAAAAGCCTTCGCTCTTTCTCGGGTCTACGACTCCACCACCGACGCCGCCGCCACCACACGAAAATTAACCCTCCGACAACCGACCGACCGGCACGAAGCCGGGGCCTCTTTTAATACACTTACATAAATATAATGCGTGTGTGCAAAACCAGCCAGCCCAACTTTTCTTTTTCGTGAGTCGAAGGCAGACACGCAGAGGTAGGAAAGGCATCCATGCATGGCTTTCCCCGACTCCAAAGGAAGTTAGCGCGGGGGGTCGTCTCCATCTCCTACGCAAAACGAGGGACTCGTCACCCGTCATTTGGCAAATGGCTGATGACTCGTGGGGGAGGGCAGGCACTTGCATGTCTCGAAATGATTTAATAAGCCATTCTCGCCTTATAACATATCAGCATTTCGTCCAGAGCGGATGTTCACGCAACGGATAAAGCCCGGCCTTCTTCTTCGAGTCCAGCACCAATCTCCCAAGGAGTTCACGAAGATGTAAGAGAAGGGCAGCCAAAGACTAGCGGACATTCCTTTGAATTAAACACGCTTCCTACTTCCTAAACAATAATGTGTGAAAACAGATGACCATGTATCGACGCGTTTTTGTTGGGTTTTTTTGAAATCCATCCAGATGAATAGCCTTTTAAGAGCTATCACAATTCATATTCGGTTTAGGCAAATAAGCATAATCTTCTCCTCCAACTGGCATGCACACCAACAGGACAAACTCAGAATTTTACTACTTAATTAGCAAACATCATTTTTATTAATAGAGTACCATATCCAAAGTTGCTAATATAAATGAAAACGACTAGCAACTTAGGTCCAAAATTAATATATATATATATATATATATACATAGACTGTTCCTAGTAATTACCAAATAATCTACATCTAGTTGTTTATTAAACCAGCCCAATACCGGAACATAACTAAAAACATTATGATTAGTGAGAAAGGCACAGATTTCTCACAGTGTATTTTCATAGTCAATTCCTGTTGCAAATTAAAGTAATCTCCCGATAATATTACAAAAAAATATTAACAATCCCAGACAGTAAATAAAAATTAATGGAACCGAACTTTTTTTCTTGAAACAAAGCTTTAGAATCGAAGATGCTACAAAGAATTTCAAGATTCAGACGATAAACGGACCTCTATAAATTGCGAGGCGACTAGCAGATGATAAAAAGATAAAATCAAAGGAATCCAGGCCAAAATAAAAAAATAAGAGGGGCAAACAGGACAACTTTTAACTTTATAAAGAAGAAATTAAACGAGAGAACGAAGAGGGGGGGGGGGGGAGGAAGAAGTATGCAATAAAAGCAAAAAGCTTAAGTTCCGGTGAGCGCTTTAAGATCTTCAGATTCCCGAGGACGTCGAGTTTAAAAGTGTAGCCAAAGAAATTACACCGTGGGCTCCAAATTGGTGGGTCTCGCAGCAGACACTTCTCGTCCCCCGAAACCCTCCTCACCGCACGGGCGGCATATTACACTGGACGGGGGAGGAAAAAGGAGAACCAAAGGAGACCAGGGAAAGAGAGAGAGAGAAAAAAATTAAAGTGTTGTAGAGAGGTATACACACTGGTATTAAAAAGGAGGGGGATATAGGAAAAAAGAACAAAAAGAGAGGGAGACCATCTGCTTCCATCCTCCTCTCTGCCGAGAAGGAAAAAATGAAACGACACGACGGGTCGGAATCGGTCGCACAGGCAACAATAAAGCCACACAGACACAGGAGGAGGAAAATGATAGAAGTTTCGTGCAAATTGCTTAAAAATTATTTCCTCCCTATACTTTCTAATCTTCAACAATAAAGAATTAACATACAACTGAATACTAGAACTAATCCAGGTATAAATATTTCTTTGTTTCTACCTTTCTCTGTTTGTGTACTTAACCGTCAACATAGTTAAGTGTCCTAAATAAAGTGGCTGTTTTCTTTGTCCAAAATGAAATGTACACCTCATCAAATACGACTTGCTGCTTAAGAAGAAGCGAGCGAGGAATATATCATCATTGTAATCTATTTTGCCATATGCTGGCTGTTCCGAGAGTAGTTATGTCATTTTTAAATAATCCTAACGTACTAACGGAGCAGAATATACAGTAGTTGGACAAAATAATGGAAACACCTAGAAAGTCATAATGATGTAGGTCCGCCTTTTGCTTGCAAAACAGCCTGAATCCGTCTTTGAATGTATGCATACAACTTTGCCTGGATTGTTTTTATGGTATGATGTTCAGCGATTCTTCATGCAGTCACTGCTTCAATTCTTTCAGAGAAACTGGAGGACTGGAGCTAGCCGGGCTCCAACAATTTGCCCTCTTTCCAAGTCTGTCAGATCTGATACGATGGCCACTCAAATATAAGGACACCAACAGACATAATGAAGTATACAAATGAACTTGCATAATAACCACACGAGCCAGGGAAAATAAGATAATCATTATGCAAAGTAGTTCGGTAGAACTATTAGTACACTGCCGGCAAACAAAAATGCAAGCACAAGAGCAGAGTGTGGGCGACATACGATACATGATTTAAATTTCAACACATGTGCACAGGATCCTGGTAAAGAATGTCCTAAAAGTCCCATTAGAACAATTTAATATGCCGTATGCCCTCTACGAGCATGAATACAGGCCTCGACTCTTGCATACATACGGTCGTACAGATGTTGGATTTCATCCTGGAATACATTGTTCCAAGCACCCAGAACCTGTTGACGTAATTGTACAAGTATTATGGCTTGTGTGCTGCGACCATCGATGTACCGTCCCATCATGTCCCAAACCTGTTCAATTCATTTTTCAATTCAGGAACAAGCCTGGAGATCGTTCTGACCAGGGAAGTCCTGCCCCAAGTCGTAAGTTACCTTATAAGCTAACTTAGCGTAAGCGTGTGGGCATACGTTATCCTGCTAGAACAGCACATTGCCCTCCTGTTCCAAGAAAGGCAGAAAAACGGGTTCGACAATCTCCAGGACGATTGCTCAATGTTCCATTCACAAATACCAAGGATGAGCGCGAGTTGTATCTGATGGCACCCCACACCTTTACGCCAAGTGTTGGACCTGTGTACCATAGACGAGGGCACTGTGGAAAATGTCGCTCTCCTGGCCTTCGTCGCTCACGTTGACGTCCTTTACTGGTGTGCAGGCAGAATCTGCTTCCATCACTGAAGACAACAGACCTCCATTCTCCTCGCCAGTCAGCTCTGTCGAGACACCAATGCAACAGCACAGAACGGTGTCTTGCAGAAGTGGTAGTCTGGCTAGAGGGACACGTGACTGCAATCGTACTGCAAGTACACGGTTGCAAATGATTCGTCTTGATACGGTTGGTGCTACTCAGGCCCTTATCTCTGCTGTGGATGCTGTGCGGGTGTTCAGTGCTTCCCTTACAATCCGACGATCTTGGCGTGGATCAGTACTGCATGGGCGTCTGGAACAAGGTCTGCATGTCTGAGTACCTTTTATACATCACTGCTGCCAACACCAACAAGAACCTACGTTTCAACGTGGGCAGTGGTTTGCCAATCAAATCATACAACCCCTCAGGTCCCACAATCCGACCTTTGTTAAGCTCCATCAGTTGCTGCACAGGAATATAGCTGCGTGTGCGGGGCATGGCAGATGTTAAAACTGTTCTAATCTGTTACAATACAGATGCCAGATTAATGAATTTTTTTGTAAATTAAGGGTGAACCATTCTTCCAGCGGATGGACTTTTGTGACACCCTGTACAGGATCCTGTAGACATATCGTGTTGAAATTTAAATCATGTACTGTACGCCACCCGCAGTATGCTCTTGTGCAATTTCATTAAAATTGACGCACTCCTTCCAGGTATTGCAATTTTTTTTGCCGGTAGTGTATGGGTAGGAATCAGTCAGAGATGGCAGTGTGTCCATTACTTTGTCCAACCACTGTAAATAAAGTCTGATGAAGAGAGAAAAAAAGCTCAGAAATATGTTTTCTAGTGCAAAGTAATCTTCCTATCATGGTCAATGCAGACTTGCAACCACAAAGCAACATCCTCACATGCTTTCCTGCACATATCCTTTGCAACTTTTTTGAATTCTTCAATTATAACAACACTCAGTTCTTCAAAGTTGGAAATAGTGTGAGCATAGACCTTGTCCTTGAGATACTCCCACAAGAAAATGGTCTGGTGACCACAATCTCTCGTCGGCGGATCCATCAGTTCGGGAAAGTTTCGTCTAGTCAGTTGCGAATTGCACGACCGAAATACGGTGGACCACCATCCTACTGCCATCAAATGTTCTCTAGATCTGGTTTAAATGTTCCCAAGATATTATGTAGCGCACGGTTTCCTTAGTATGTTAAAAATGATAAAACTTCTTATGGAGAAATCAGAATGAGATCTTCCTTGACCATTCTCGAGCACAAGCTGATCCAGTCCGATCCCAGATTATTATCCAGCCATTCTCCTAATCCCTTTGCTTTTCCCGAGTATCGCTGTGATCTATCAATTTCCTCGGTGTCACCTTGTTCTCCCAATCTATTAGTATCCTTTTCGGAAAGTCACGACTATATCCCACCTGCAAGTGATTTTGGATTTCCCCCCTCCAAATCCACGACTCGCAATTATCATTTCCAATGGATTCTTAATGCTCCAAGTTTAGGTCGTTGTTCCGACAAATTTCTGCTTCTCTGTGTCCTAACCAAACTCGCAAAAACACAAACTACTCTCCGGATACTCCTTCGTATTCCCAAGCTGTTAATCGTGTTCTCACGTTTCGGACGGTAAGTGATCTTCTCGCCTTCTGGGCATATCGGGTACCCCTTAGGAGTTATATTAAATCGTACATTCCATGCACCAACGATTTGGTGGCAACAGGATGGTACCCTACCACATTTACTTATTTAGAACTAGTACTTATTTAGAGAAACTTTCTAGAACAGGTGGATCAGCCGACTGAGGATCGTGGGTCACCAGACTTAAACCATCCAGATCTTTTCATACGGGGGTATCGTAAGTACAAGTCTACGCTCACCCCGTTTCTAACATTGAAGAATTCTGTGCCGTTATATGCTAAGAATTCCACGGTAGTATCACTGAAACAGAAGTCAGATGGGCAATTAAGTCCCTGAAGACTGGCAAAGCTGCAGGTGATGATGAAATCCGGTCCGAGATGTTAAAGGCCTTAAATCAGGATGGTATCCTGTGGCTGACTCGAGTGTGTCAGGTTGCTTGGATATCTGGACAGGCCCCTAAGCAATGGCAGACAGGAATTGTGATCCCTATCTTCAAAAAGGGAGATCAGAGAGATTGCAACAACTATCGAGGCATCTCTTTGCTCAGCATTCCTGGGAAAGTGTACGCTAAGTGTCTGGAGAAGAGAAGTCGGGAAATAGTCGACTCCAAACTGTCGGGGGAGCAGTGTGGTTTCCGACCTGGCCGAAGCACGACGGATCACATCTTTGTTCTAAGGCAAATCTTTGAGAAATCCTGGGAGTATGCAAAAGAGGTCTACGCTTGCTTTGTGGACCTCGAAAAAGCATATGACAGGGTTCCTCGGGAGAAGCTCTGGAAAGTGTTGCAAGAGTATGGAGTGGATGGGCAATTACTGGTTGCTATCATGTCTCTGTACGAAAGCTCTGAGATGTGTGTCCGGATAAATGGCATTAAGTCAAGACCGTTCACCGTGGGTGTTGGACTCCGCCAAGGGTGCGTACTGTCGCCCATCTTGTTCATTATCTTTATGGACTGGATAGACAGGGGCAGCAGAGGCGATGAGCGTGTTTGTGTGGGCGACTGCCTGGTGGAGAGGTTGCTCTTTGCGGACGACCTTGTCCTGCTTGGGTCTTCTCACACGAACCTTCAGCATGCACTAGACCGGTTTGCAGCCAAATGTGAAGAAGCTGGGATGAAGATCAGTGTGGCTAAAACCGAAGCTCTGGTTCTTTCAAGACAGCCTGCTCAGTGCGCTCTCCATGTTAGGGGAGCCTCATTGAGACAGGTGGAGAAGTTCAAGTATCTCGGGATTGCATTCACGAGTGATGGACGGCAGGAGAAAGAATTGGATGCTCGGATCGGTGCAGCAAGCTGTGTCAGACGTGAACTGTGGCGATCCGTGGTAACGAAACGAGAGCTGGGTAACAAAGCCAAGCTCTCCGTCTTCAAATCTATCTTTGTCCCCATTCTCACCTATGGTCATGAGGCTTGGGTAATGACCGAAAGAGTGCGATCGCGGGTACAAGCGGCCGAAATGAGATTCCTGAGAGGTGTGGCAGGTGTTACCCTACTAGATAGAGTGTACAGCAGCACAATAAGGGAATCTTTAGGTGTTGAGCCGCTACTTCTCCGCATTGAGAGATCTCAGTTGAGCTGGTATGGCCACGTGATACGGATGCCGCAAACTAGTCTTCCTAGGCAGTTGTTATTTTCCAAGCCGGTGGGTAAGAGACCAAGGGGTCGGCCTAGAACCAGGTGGCTAGACTACATGGAGAATCTGGGTTCGAGTCGCTTGGATATTACCAGGGAGGACATGCGCCTGATGGCGGAAGATCGCGATCGCTGGAGATCCTCCATAGGGCTGCTGCCCCCGCGACCCTAACGGATAAGCGGGTTTGAAAAGTAAGTAAGTAAGTAAGTAAGTCCGTGGATATGTGTAAGAAAGGTAAGGAGAACGCTGCTTTGCTCCGGCAGGAATGCATTGACCATGATGGGAAGACGCTGGAGAAGTGATACTGCTGTACAAACACATTTCTAGGCTCTGGCGTTCTTTAGAATCTTTATTTGAAATCAATATTCCTATCCGTAGATACTTAGGATTTATTTAAAATTGATAAAACTATTTATGGAAGACCCAGTATATGCAATACATTATTGTTGCACTCGTCAAATGCGCCTTTTCTTTATCGAAGTGGCATCCAAAGTCTTCGCTAACTTGTTAAACACATGGGAGCATAAAGTACTAATTAAGATCATAGTTACATAAACCTAATCCTAGAGCCTTTATTCTGCACAACCTCACTCTAGGATTAAGTCGTTTATCAATCCCAATGGACTGAGAGATAGTACCAACTTATGGGGTATGGTAAAGTGTCTGAAGAGACGTTGGAGAACTTGTGGCGAGAAATCCATTAACGCTTAAGACTGAATCAAGTGAGGTAAAAATGTACAAATAAAAGACGCCCATATTTATGCCTACCACCTAGGTTTTATTTCATGAATGTTTGAAATCAGACAAAGACTCTTGTGGTCCCTTCTGTCGATTATATTTACAGACGATCATTTCTTTCCGACAAAAGCTCTATATTGTCAGCATTTCGAAAATATTTAAAGACATACAAGGCATAAACGCGTAGAAGTGTCTCGTGTAACTGCAGCAAGAAATTATCACAAGAATGATTTAAGCGCTAATTACTCTATTGCCGAACATGCAGTAAAGAGTTGGGAGTGAGAAGATTTCGTTCGTGGTAAATAAAACTTGGGATTCTTTCTAAAATTTAACGGTATCCTATTTGGTTATCCTGTAATGTTTAAAACTGCGCCTACAGAAATCACTCATAAACGGATGCAGCTTAACATTCGCTAGAATTCCATTCCTTGTTCGCACGTGGCATTCATTGTTGATCATTTCCTTCAGTGATTACAGCAATTCCAAACAGCAGCAGAAGTATCAGCTGACATCCGGAACAAGTTACGTCAATTTTTCTCGGAAATTTCAAACAACATGAATGGTGCTGAATACAATGGTGCAACCGACAAGGATGAATGTTACAAACAGAAAACAACCAGGGGACTCAATAAACAAACCCTTTTCCATGAAACTGCCATTCAATAATACAAACAGCAAAAAAATAAGTTTTCCTCCTTAATTTTTTACTATTTCCTGTATGATGGAAACAAAGAGTTCGTTGTTTCACGAATTTCTGCGCAGAAAACACTCAAGAATCCGAAATGTCGAAACAATTAGCCAAAAAGCCTTAAACTTACATACAACCAATAAGAACTTCTGTACTTTATTCATACGATTCCAATCACTTGCTGAAACCTTTCTTGATATACAGTATTCCCATATACAATGCCCTTCCAACGTATTTTAGGATCTTGGGACAATTTTTATCTATACTCACTTCTTTTGTTTCCAACTCTTAATCACCAACCAAACCCCAAACTAAAGAGAAGACAAATACAAGAATGCGACCGAGAGAAGGGGGAGGAGAAACACGATAAATAACTCGACCGCACCTCGAAATAACCACTCCTCTCCCCGATTCGGCAATCATTTTGCAATTTCAGTGTTTAATTGCCTAGTCTACGGGCTAAACAGCATACATACAAATGTAACAATTTAACGAGACTGCCAGCAAAATGGCGCAAAACTCCACTTCTCCTCCTCCTCCTTGTATCGCTAACTGAATTCAAATTGCATTCACATAATGGATCGCCAAGGCTATTTAAATTATAAATTTTTAGTTCAATTCTCTCATCCCCCTCCCCACCACTGAATATAATTACACATTCATCATATTCCATCGCTCAGAGCTAAGTGAAGAGGGTTCGCAAACCAGAGGCAAATAAAAATTTATTAGCATAAATGCTGGTAGACATTTTCTCTCTCAAGTCAATTACAATTTTTATAGTCGAGCTCTTTTACTATTATTATCATCATCATCATCATCATTTTCCCCTTTATTTAAACATAAAAATCTTCAACATTTAAGTGAAGCAGCATTTACTGTTTACTTCCAAAAACGGTAAACAGTTTATCATTTTATAAGGAAAATTTACAATACACGGATGCCAATTCTTTATTTACATCAGGACCACCCAAACTTCGTTAAGAGCAAGAATCCTCAACAGTTTATTAATCACAGATTAATATACAATACGTCCGTGGAATCTAGCCTAGAACGCTCTGACCTACACTCAACTGTAGTTCTGCTGATCTAAGGCTTCAAAACTCTTCTTTTAACTTTGGAATTCAGATTGTATTGCATCTTCACTGTATTGTAAATATATCTCGGAGATAGAGGGGGGGCAAGCGAATAACCAAAATGGCTGCTCATATTTGTCGCGCACCTTCTCCCCCATCCAACAGCGATTTAAATGCGGACCGACGCCAACTTACCTGCCAAGGCGGGAGCTACACACGGCGGAAGCACCTCACCTGGGCCAACCGAACAGAATTATGGGAGGCCAAGCCCCGCCCTACATACGGTCTCCTTTCCAATAGGGAAAAAGAGCGACTCAAACCACCACCGGGCTTCGTTGTTAATTTTTTTTTCTCTCCCTATTTCCTAATCTCTTCCTCCAACAGAATTATGAACCGCAGAACTATTATCTATACACCAAGCGCCTGTTGTAAGAACTTGGTATAAAGAGCATCTATAAGCGGCTGTATCCAAGAAAATGCTGTAAGTTACTTATAAAAAATAAAATATTTAAAATAATAATGAAATAAAAAAATCCCATCCATAACTGCGAAGAGTAATTTGACACTCAGCCTATACAAGGATGGTAATTACTATGCATTAGACAACCGGGTCTTAAGTATTAACGTTTGCATAAGGTTAAACCAAAAACCTTAAATTATCCAGATTTACGCATCTTAAGTCTTTTTCTAAATCCGGATAAAGACGAGGAATTTATTTGATCTGATTAACATACAGCCAGGCTAACAATACGTATTAACAATGCAGTAGATGCCGGCTAATGGTTACCACAGTTATAGAAATCAGCAGCTTAATATTATACAAATCATTTCCAGCTTAATAATATATTTCGCCGCACCTTAGAATCAAAGACAATTGAACGAACGCGATTATAACTGTATTTATAAATATTCGAAAAAAATTGAACTACTTCATGTGTGGCTAGCGAAGGGAAAACGCGCAAACAAGCGTTACAAAAACTACTTCCATTTAAGGAGGAGAAAAAAAAATACAAACCAACCTTTCTTCTTAACCCGCCCACATTAAGCAACGGAAAAAAATCGCTATACAGTGTATATAAAAAATTACTATCGTAGATTTCGTTAAACACAGAATCGAAAGAGGATACATTAAAAGAATAGTTTAATACCTACACACGTGTTAACTTAATACGCTTGCAGCTTACTGGTGGCTCTCCAATTAAGTATCACTAGTCTCGGCTGATACGCCCTTGTGCAAATTAATTGAAACAAAACAAGTTTTTTATATTACTCGTATTCCTATACTCAAAACAAACACGAAAAGTCAGTTTGATCATTTTTTATGTTGGCTGATGCAGTCCTTATGTCAGCAGCAACTGTATTGCATCAGATTTTAGAAACCTGAAGATGAGATTCGACCACCGTTCGAGATGGATATGACACCTAGAAGACGTTCGAACATCGTAACTCTGCAGAGCTAAGACGTATCGAGTATTAGCAACTGTCAGCCGTGTCATCAAGTTGAAGCAGAAACCGGATCGGTTCCTCGTAAACGTAAAGGAAAGTGTGGTCCTAAGAAGAAAATAACCCCCTAAAGATGTCGCTTACTTCCTTCGATAAAGCAAAAAGATTCCCGCAAGACTTGAAATTGTTTGTTTCAATTAATTTGCACAAGAATGTACAAGGATTGAAAAAATAATATAGTTCTACTCAACTACTTTGTATAATGATCATCTTTTGTTTTCCCTGCTCAGTGTGGATCACTTATACAAGCAGAAGTAGATTTACTGTAAGTAGATTTGTTCTCCCTGATTAGTCACTCTGCCTGTGGGTATCCTGGTGTTCAGTTGAGTTGCCATCATGTCAGATCTTACAGACTTACAGCGAGAGCAAATTGTTACAAAAGTCCCCTTACTTGGAATATCGAGAGCTACTGTGTCAAAGGTCATGACTGCATACAGTGCTCATAGGGAAACTTCCGTCTATAATACACAAGAGTAAGCTGAACCGAAACTGAGGGCATTCACGAAAATTGTCAGCACCAATAAAAAGACCACAACGACGAAAGTGACTGCAGAGCTCTAACTGCATCTGCACCATCCTATTTCCACAAAAAAAAGAGAACTTGACAAACAAACTATTTATGGACAAGCTCCTATTGCCAAACCACTTGTCACCCAAGTCGATCCAAAATGGAAATAGCAGTGGTGATATGAGTTCAAAATCTGGTCTGTTAAGCAATGGAAAAGTGCTCTGATCAGATGAACCCACATTAACATTAATTCCCACCACAGGACATCTGTATGCCTGGAGAAAACCGGCGATAGTGTAGAATTCAGAGTTCGGAAAGAACTTATATGAAGAATGGCTAAACATCCCATGAGAAACAATCCAGGAGTTGTATGCGTTCATTCTAAGACTGAGTCAGGCCATTTTGTAAGCAAAAGACAGGGCCACGCTTACTAATTACGTTTAATTATGTCTTTCCATTATTCTGTTCAACCACTGTGGTTCTATAGTTAAATACCTTATTTAAACCTCGTTAAACTGAATAATAAGAAATGAAAATTAAGTTCTTTTTATTTAGCTCTTTACATTATCGATATTTTCTTCGTTTTCATGCATCTGATGTTCGGTTGAATCTAAAAACTTTATTCCTTGTGTTATCCAATCTCTGAACAATGAAGGCAACCAAAATAATACAATTTAGGAAACCTTCATTGGAAAGGCTCAGTGGAAAAGTGGAGTACCGTACATATAGATAAGTATAGGACATGATACACAAAGTAGGGATTCATTTAGAGGGTAAATGATATTTATAGTCAGCCTAATTCTAACAAGCACTTCCTCTCACTGCTTTAAAATCAGCATTTCTATAGCTTGCACTTTTCCACCGAGCCCATCATTAAATCCGAGAGATTTTAAACGTTTCAATCCATCTTCAGAATCAACTACATGTATAAAGAGAAAAACTCAGTAACTAAAAGAAACGTTCTTTCATTTTGATTAAAGTTTAATATAAATTAACCTGCAGCTGAATCGTTATTATGCAAGCGTGGAGCTATTTGCGACGACATTGTTAGGCAAATTCTTAAGATTCAAAAATAACTTCCAGATGCAACCAGGATCGTGAATTTCAGTTGAAATGTTTGTTAACCAGTTTTTTAGCTTTCCATATTGAATATACTGTACTTATTCTATTATAAACAGTAGACCTTTTCATTTGTTATTGAAAATAATTTTTAATTCAGTTATTATGAGGCATAGGATCATTTCATGTTTTTATTTGTTATGAATAAATCAATCACAGAAACTCTACTATTGCTATCTTAGTAATTCGACAGCATTATCTAACAGGACATTTCTTCATAACAATTTAACTGAATATCAAGAATTTGTTCCTTGGTTATACTGGGTGATTCACAAAGCGCGTAAAAATATTCGGCATTTTATTGGGGAGATCATGTTGAAGAAAAAATATCATATTAACATGGGTCGTATTACAAAATATCAAAGTGTTATTAATGTATTAAGTAGCAAATAGGTAAACAAAACACATGTTAACAACTGTTATAATTAACGTGTAATTTAAAAGTTAAAAAGAGTATAGGATTTAGTACAAGTCGTCTCAAAATGTACACAACTGCGAATCATCGAATTATAAACATTATCTATAGCATCGTTATTGAGAATTTCATTAGCCGCATCATTCGTTGGAGTGTTGATATCAACGATGTAGACTAGCTGTTTTATTTGATTAATTTACTCCCAACAATAATAAATTAAAACTTAAAAAAATAATATAAGTTGAAAAAATAAATTATTTTCTTCCCAACGTTTATTGTAAACTATGTTTAATATATAAAAAATTGTGATACATTTTTATGGTGCACTGATTTACTTTAGTGGTTATCATGTGACTTCCTGTTTCTTATGTTTTAGTTTTCCTTTTTCTATCACACTCCATTGCCATTACCATCCTCCTGAAAATGAGTGAGAGTCACTCGAAAACGTTTGAGGAATTAATGTAGAATGGGCTAATTGTTATAATCTCAGGATTTTCTCAACTCGTGGACTTTTTGAACGTTTATTAAATTTTACAGAGATAGCGAGTGTGTGAAGCTACATTTGTGAAAATGTTCATACTTGATCTTCTGCGGACAAGAAATTTCTCCAGCTTTTAAAATCCTGTAATTTTTATAAGAATTAATATTTTTGCCCATTGATATCTGTAATAGAACCAAATGATGTAAATTAATTAAATTTCTCTCGGGTGGGTTGGTTACATTACGGGGATGGGGTAGGGAGTTCTTCGACTTTTATTATTTTTTTAAGTTTTAATTTATCATTGTTGGGAATTCAAATTGTATCGAATTTGATTATGGAGTAAATTAGTAAAATGAAATTATTTTCATCCCAACGTTTATTGTAAACTAGCTGTTTTTGTTTACCCAAAGGTAAAAATCCAAACAATTTAGATCAGGAGACCTGGGAGGCCAAGCGATGGAATCTCCACGACAATTCCATCTGTTGGGATAACTGCATGTATGGATTTACTACTACTGCTTTCAAAAGGTTGATCTTTTGAACATGAACTCTTTTGTTCCAACCTGACCTCCCTATCAAGGTGACAGTTTTTTTAAGCGCACATTGTGAATAACCCTGTATACATAGTGTTTTAAAACTTTATTATATTAATTATTTTGACGTCTGTCAATATTCATTTATTCAAAATTTTCAAACACTAAAATAGGTGGTTTCATCTATAACAACATCACAAGTTATTGTCTTCAATTTTTAGAAGAATCATCGAAATAATTAGAAACCAATAGATACTTCTAAACCGGAGCAATTAAAATTTGATTTATCTCCTCCATCACTTCATCACAAACATTTATCTCGAAGAGAAGATAATAAAAAACTGAAGATATACTTCAAACACATCGTAAATGCAAAGGAGAAAAGGGAAAATAAAATTCCGCGACCTGGAGTCGAACCAGGGACCATGCCTATCGCTGCCACTGCTCTTACCAATAGAGCTATCGCAGACAATGAACGGCCAAGCTATTACAATGCGTCAAAATGTACTTCTTTGAAGTCACAAAAAACTGTTTTCCTTCCCTTTTCTCCTTTGTATTTAGTAATTATTCATATTTAATTCTTCAAAAGACGAAGGCGAAAACGCACAAAAAACTAAAGTCAAAACACCAATTATCCAGTGACGTCAAGTGTTTCCGGAAGTTTCATCAGAACCCATTGAGTGGAAAACAAAATCACTCCAAATTTGTACAATATTCAACTTTGTATTATCCCGCTACATTCCATATTAAGTTTTTCTTCCCACGATCTTTTTCTCCCCTCCTATCCAGTCAGCCATGTTGAAATCCTAATAGTTCTCGGAAAGTGTTTCAACTTGCTCCACTTTCCTCCAATTTTTGTCTTCTTATTTGAAAATACCCTGAGCAAGACCACAACGACCATGCTCCGCTATGGCTCGTCGTCCTCCACAACAAACTCGTCTTCTTGGCCTCTTTGATAAGGAGGGGGATGGCGTTTCTCTATTTCAAAGAAAATTCGCAAACCGTTCCGAGCAGATGTTTGTTAGTCCTCGGGGGTTTGCAGGGCGTGGGTGGAGCGGCTCCTTCTTCTCCCCTGGCATCGATTCGTAAAGAGGAGGAGGAGACACCAAAAAACTATCGTCAATGAATGGCTTCGCCGATTAAAACAGAAAAAGCCCTTAAGCGGGAGAAAAAGAAAAGCGAAACGAGATTTGAAAAAAACCCAAGAAACAAACAAACAAAACGACTCGATTTACATCTGAATCCATCTTCGCCCCGACAACAAATCTAAATCGGCAACAATAAGATGCAAAATAAAATTAATTTAAAGAAAAAACTAGATCACAATATGTAAACAATATTTCTATCTTCTTTCTTAAACTCGTTCTTAGAAGAACGTCTTTAGGCTACACAGTGCCATAAAGAGGATTCCACGAGGGTCCTATCAGGATTCAAGAGGGAGTGGTACTTCATAAGAAGTTCATTCTGAGTGGGGGAAGAAGGATTTTTTTTTTATTATTATTATCATTATTATTTTTAATATTTTTTCTTTCTTCCCTCTCCTCTAGTAACTCTGCCTCTCCTTTACCATCCAGTCGCCGTTTCGCCTCGAGTGCCTCACTCTCCGACTCGGTGCTGCTCTCCTCTCAATCATTATCATTACCGTCATCTCTCTATTACCGTCATCAAGCGGGATCTCTTGTCTTTATACCAAGATGCATAATAAGCTAGCAGGAAGCAGAAAAAAATTAGACAAAAAAAATAGCTTGCAAAATATAGGTTCACAACTGAAGAAGAAGGTAAAACCAAAGAGGTAGTCCTTCTCCCCCCAACCGAGAGTGCGTGATATTAGGCACTGATGGCGACTCTTTTTGCAAGAAGAACTATGCATTATCAAACTAGAGCAAAGCGATCACATACACACAGCATTACACACGCACACGCGTTTATTTTATGGCTGCTCCACATATATAATATACTCAGGAACGGAAAACGAAGCAAAATGCGTTGGGGAAAAATTAGACAACCAGGGAGGGAGGGATAAGGTTTTTGAAGGAGTAAGGGCAGGAAAAAAAATAATAAAAACACATATCTTGATGCGTGAAATTATACTGTATGAAACCCGCACGCCAACACTAAAAACTTTTTTTTAAAAAAAACTTTCCATAAGAGGAGCACAGAAAAAGGACATTTTGGTTTTAGGCGCCACGGCCTTGTCTCATTTTCCCTCCCTCCATCCTCCTTCTCTCTTTTTTTCCCTACTCCCTTGCGTCTTTTTCTCTAACTACACACTCCTTACCTTCATTTCCTCCTTTGCTCTATGCGTTAGGGTAATTGAGGAGTCTGTTTTGCATGGAGTCGGACACGCAAAAGGCGCCCTGGCCCCCTTCCCTCTCTCGGCCT
Organism: Rhysida immarginata; assembly: GCA_023313115.1. Classification (NCBI taxonomy): domain Eukaryota; kingdom Metazoa; phylum Arthropoda; class Chilopoda; order Scolopendromorpha; family Scolopendridae; genus Rhysida; species Rhysida immarginata. The sequence goes on along the minus strand of JAHWFO010113004.1, from coordinate 2,169,191 downwards.
CACATTCGCTCGGGAGACCGAGCCAGACGCGGCAAAAGTGCGACCCCAGACCTTAACCGGACTGATCAACCAACCGACCGACCGACGACCCCAAACATTCGGACCGTACATTCTTCCTACTTCGCCACCTCGAACCCCATGCAAATGAACAGGTAAAAATATAAAATGCAAATGATCTTATTCCGATCACATGTATGAAGGGGGGATTGTCTCAACGAGTCTGGATTCGCACATGCGTTAAGCCATGCGTTTGTTTTCCTTTTAAGGAGACTTGTCTTAATTTTGAGAACAAGCTTTCTAGAAATGGTAAAAGCCTTAGGTTGATAGGTAACGCAATAGGTGATGCGCTATTCTTTCAGCATTACCTACCAACTTTGCCCATACTTTTGCAATATGTAGGATAAAATATAACAGCAATAGTAGCAATGTTAGCGGATGAGTTGCTCGTACGAAGTGAACAGCATTTCCTCCTAAAATGTCTAAAATCCAATTCATTTACCAAAGGCTCTTTCCTTGAGAATCCAGACTTTTGAGAGAATGCCTACATACAGTTTAGTGCGCATGGAAACAGAACAACACTTTCAATTTTTATATGCTTTATATTTTAAAACAACTGCCATTGTTTCTAGTATAAGATAAAGTGCTACTGTATGGACATTAGTAGATTCGTTTTGTTTTTAATAGATTTGTTGAGAAGTAACGGGACTTTTTTATTAATTATTGCCATAAGTCAACTTGGTTCATTAATTTTCTAGTACATACTTCTCTCTTTATCTAGATATAAAAAACTGTTGAGAATGGTGTTAATTAACATAGTTTTGGTAATGCAGTACCACGCAATGTTACTGTACTCGCAATTTTTTTCGAATTTCTTGATTTTGACTTCAGATTCGGATAGAGTATCCAAGAATAAGTAAAATTTATACCAGGCATACATGTCCTATCTATTCGGGAATATGACCAAAAGGACGGTTAAAGTTAAACATTTTGGCCGGATCGAAGGACCATGTACCTATTACATCTTTTACTTACTTCTTGGTCCGAAACTGAAGTCAAAATCAGAAATTCCAAATATGTAGTCCTTGCCCATGATTTCAGTTGACCCACGCATATGTCAAAATGCTAATAACAAATGTTTGTGGATAAATTTAACTGTTTAATTAAAAATTGAATTACCTCAACAGGCAGATAATTTTATAACAATTATCAAAAATATCAAATATTAAACCATGAAACTTATCTAAAAATAACCCTTAAATACGTTTCACGACAGTTAGTAAAAAATTACAACACTGACATGAAATTCTAATCATTCGAACAACGTCCGTCTTTCGTTACCAAAGTAATATGAAGTAGCTGTGGAAAATCCGAACTGAAGTTTCATCATTTATATGAGGCAAGCTCTTCACAGATTTTCACGGATTATAATCAGATTGAATAAAAACTAATACATTTCCTCCACACTAATAAAGAACAAAAGTTGAACAATGATAAAACCTTTAAAAATACAATTAATGCTACAAAGTTAATTACTGAACGTTGAAGAAGTTAAATGATCTAACTTAGAAAATATAATAGCGTGAACAGATATAGCGTAAGAAAGCATTCGATGAAATTTTTAATATGAAAGAATTCAATCAAAAAATATAAACCTTTTTTTTAATGTAAGCAATAAAACTGCACAGTAATTAAATCAATTTCAATCAGATCTTTTCAAAAACAATTCAGTTAATGCACGTAATTTTGAAATCATCTTTCAAAATCATCACTTTTCACTCTTCTTCAAAATCATCAATGGATGCTCCCAAATGCAACCAAATTGAAATGTTATAATTCATTTGAATCTTAATAAAACAATTTGAAAACGTTTAAAATTGTTTAGAATAAAAAGAATGATGACCCTGTTACAATTTAATAATGAAGTTTTTAGAAATAATTTTAAAAGGATGTATAAAATATCTCGCATAGGCTATCTTCATGTAGTTGAATCATTTTCTGATGAATCGATACGTTCTCAAAGTTGATACATTCGACTGCATATTTTTCTACAATTGAAGAAACACCAGGATAATTTTAAAGGAATCTTAACTGAAGAAGAAACTACGATGAGAAGATTCAAAAATTTGTTAAGTTCTTGACCTCACACATTAATCTTGACAATAACTTTAATAACTGTCACGTTTGCCTGCTATTCCATTTTAAAAATAGTCAGTCCTTTTTGGACACCTTGTAGCATGCCCGAATAAACAGAAAACGATTACTAGTAAAAACTGCGAAAATTTTCAAAGCTGTACAAGAAATTTGATATTGACCAACAGAAACAACTACACTACACACATCTAATGGGTACAAAAAATAAGACGCACACTGTGAAGAGAATTGCATATCAAATGTTGTAAACTTATTTTAAACTAACTGCTCACCACTTCATATAATTTCAAAATTTTAATAACCGAGAAACTTTTATTTTAATGATTATTCTTTTAGACATTTGTTAGTTCGTCGTATTTCTGACGGTGTTATTTTAAAATTTCAATGCTGGCTGAGAGATAGTGGAGTTTTCAATATATTTTAATTAATCAGTTAACCCTCAACATTCTGTCTAACGAAAGATGAACTCGGAGTCTCCAGTTAAATTTCTGATTTCAACTGTTATATATTGTTATCAGAAATTTCAATCGGGCACAATCAGTTCATCTTTCATTGGACAAAATATAGCCTCCCTCCACATGTTCCTGAGTGTCTCAAACATCAGAATAATTTCCCATTAAATTAACAATATAATAAAATTTAAACAAATAACGAAATTAAGCAACACTAGCGGCAAACTTGTCCTTCATTAATGTTTCAAACCAAAATATTTCTTATTTTTAGACGTTGGGATTAAATCAATGATTAAATCCTTACAAATTCACTTTTACCCAGCAATAAAATTCGCCCATATCAATTTGTAAAAATTAAATAAAAAAAAAGAAGCTTTTCGAGCTTCACTGGGTAATCCTCAGATGATTATTAAAAATTTTTTGAAATGCAATTCCATCCTAAAACAGATTCTAAATTTTGAGTATGGATCCAAAATGTTCTTAAATAATCCCATTATATATATTTATATAAAAAATTTTTAGCAAAAATTTTCAGAAAACAACGAGAATTACGCAACGACAACTGAATTAACCTAAGGGAAAACATTAGCTTTCCGATTCCAATTAGCGTAATTTCATCAGTAGGTGAATTTGATTGTTGTGCAAAAGTAAATAAGGAATTTAATCAAAAGATTTCTTATCAAAAGCATGTGAATCTATAATTGGACATGCGTACAATTTTCGTTTCTTTAAGTTAACCTCACACTGTAACTTTTAAAATCTATCCAGCGATTACTATCAACAACAAAAAAAAAAAAAAATGAATTCACCATCGTCGCTATAATAGATAAAATGATTCGATAGTTTGATAAAATTGATTTCTACATTTTTTGTTACACCATTCGCAAAATTATATCTGAGATCTATTTTTTTTTATTTCCTCATCTATAAAGCTATGCAGGCAAGCAAACAACGTCATCTTCAATCTATTTATGATGTATACAGAAGCAATAATCATCCTTTAGATATAAAGTTTCAGTTTAAAAATGTTTAAACTAAAAATGTTTAGTTTACATCTAAGTGGATATTCTACTAATGTATCGATTTCTCAGCTTTGATTTCCTTCATCATCCTAATTTGTTGTCTTTCAAAAATATGCACACCTACATTTCCATTTGCTTTTTAAGTTGTTGAGTGAACAAATTTCATTTTAACGTAATCAATTTCAACGAATCAATCTATGTTTATATAAAAAAAAATCAATACTTCTATAAAAAAAATTAGCTTCAAAGATCAGTTATATTCATTTCTATTTCTTTCATTCTCTTTTAATTTGTCTTTATAAAAATTAACGCCCGACAAAACAAAAATAGCGAGTCAACATTCTGTATTTAGAAAAACTAATCCAATTTGCTTCACAAATGCTGACAATACCTATTAAAATCATTGTCTTTTGCTATCTACTAATTTTGATTCCCTTTAATAATTGTTTTGGCAACTGATCTAACTATAAAAACTACAAGAGCGAAGGCCATCATTAGCAAGAGTGGATCTTAATCTCCTTCGATTTCTCTTTTATTCATTTTTTTAAAACTCCTGCCGTCTTTACACAATTGGCGATTAAAACGTGGATAACAAACCGACAAAAATCCCAACCCCTCCGCGGACAATGGGGAATAAGGGCTTTCGTGGCCTTTTTTCATTTAAGCTTTTAATGAGAAAAATCCAGCACGGCATGCATATTATAAAGACAACACACGCAAAAATGAATAAATATCAACCCTTCAATGGTGGAGTAGTTATGGTTTAATCACGCCCTTGTAATATCGTTCAAAATTGAGACGCCAATGATTAACACGTTAATAAACCATTTAACGTTTTGTACATTTTCCCGTTTACAGTAAGCAACCTGAAACCTACTGAAGTAATTGCTTAAAACACAGTACATTACAGAATTATTTTTATTTAAACACAGGTAAATGTTTATTTACATGGTCAGTTCGTTTTTTTAACACACAAGCGCTTTGAAAATCATAAAGAGTTCAGTGTCTAGTAACCAAACGTCGGAGATAACAGTTTCGAAACCTCACTTCACACAATACGAGATTATTACTTTCCTGCATGCCCTTCCTGTTAGTAAATTTTTCTCTTCCTCCATCGTTTTCTTCAGAAAGAAATAAAAACATCAACGAGTGTCGACAAAGTTCCACGCACCGAGGCGACGTCTGCCCATCCCTCTACACTGCTTGGAAGTTCATACACTATTGGTTACGCGTAGAAACAGGAAAACGAAAGAATGCTGTTACTGATGACCCAAATGTTAAACAACTTCTTAAGACTCCCGTTTGAGACAAATATCACGTCTACAATTCCATATGCAGATAAGTGCCTTCTTCCAGGTGTGTATTTCAAAGAATGAAGGCGACTGAATTATTAAAAAGAAATTTAAATACTCCGCAGAGCCAATATAATGGTTATACCTAGAAAAAAATAATTAGTGAGGTGTAGCTGCGCCTTTTGATTGCAAGACAACTTGAATCCGTCTTGGAATGGACGCATACAACTGGATTGTTTCTAATGGGATAGTAAGCCATTCTTCGTACAGACACTGCTCAAGTTCTTCTAGACAAGGTTAACGTCCCCCGATTCTGAATAGTACACTTCCTCGGATGTTCTCCAGTTTACACGCTACTTAAATCGTTTCCACTGCTCGACAGACTACGTGTTTTTTGCTCATAGCACCATTGCTGTGCACTGACTTGTTGACAAGTGGTTTGGCAATAACAGCTCGTCATATCTATTTTGTTTGTCAAATTTCCTCCACAACATTACAAGGAGGAAAAGGAACGCTGTAAATGTAGATTGAGCTCTACAGTCACTTTCGTCATTGTGGTCTTCTTCTCGGTGATGATTATTCTCTTCAATGCCCTTCTGTCTCGGTCAGTCAATACAGGATTCCTCACATCGTTGTGCATGTATCTGTCCTCGTTGGGATTCTGCCAGATACCACTTCATGGCCACTCAACTAAACATTAGGATTCTAAAGGCATAATGAGTACAAAAGTACTTGTATAAAGTCGCACAAACAAGCGAAAATAAAAAGTAATCACTATGCAAAGTAGTTGGGCAGAACCATTAGTATGCGCAGGAGTAAGTCGGAGATGGCAGTGTTTCCATTATTTTGTCCACCCCTTGCAACTGTATTTCCCATCAACTGTAATCGTTAAATTCTCCAATTGGACCCGAGACAACATCATTCGGAGATTACTCTTTATACTCATAATAACAGGGAAAAAGTGAATAAACTAATGGCTCCTTCATGTGAGACATTCGCCTCTCCTGCTTGCAGCGAATGTGAACGAGACTGCAATTCACAATCGCGTTTTCGACAGTTTTTAACACAAGTAATCCAAATCCAGAACTAGATAGTACTAATGGTATAATGCCAAAAAGTGTGGACAAGCGGCAGTAACGAACCAAATAAGCACAGAAACCACAATTCCACAAACGAGATTTTTAATCTGGAGCCAAGGATCTACCACAAAGAATGTACACAATGTTTTTTAACACGCTGATGAAGAGGACAGTGTCTTCGAAATGTACATCCGTGGAACTGTGGTTTCTGTGCTTATTTTGTTTATTTCAGAACTAGAATTTTCATTAGATAAATAAAACTGGCTTACGCCTACAAATGCTAACTCTTAATTGCGCCTATTTAAAAAAAAAACAACAACTGAATTTTAAATATATTTTGGTTTGAATAATCGTTTCCGAACTGCATTCCTAGTATTATCTTAACTAAAAGACACACACCCCTGCCGAAAAATGCAAAGCCCTCCCTATTTTTTATTAAAGAAATAAAATAAACCCGATTTTTCTCAAAATAATTTCAAATGAATAATTTTATTCACAATAAATAAAATGTATCTAATTTTAAATAATGAATGTATAATTGTTTAAAAAATGATAGCCCTGCTTCAAGACAATGTTCATTATAATAAAATTTTAGAACTTTAATAAAAATAAAAAAAAATTTAGCATCAAAAATAAAATTTTTATTTACAAATATGTTGCAAGATATTTTCATAAATTAGCGTAGCCCAAATCAACCAATGTTGTAATAATTTATTTTTTATTTTAATTAAATATTGGAGGCTAAAAATTAATGATTTTACAGTTTAATTTATTTATAATATTTACTTCAAATCCTCAGGATAATCCTTACAATTAATTAATCATAAATATACTCCAAAGCTCTGATCAAACAATGCAAAAAAAAATATACTCTGTTTACAGTATAAACATTTGTTTTTAAGAGAATGAACGTTATGCCGTCACACACCAGCTCTTCCTTCTCGAAAACATTCTTAACAGAAAAAATGGCAGAGGCACAATTCCATACATCAACTTGTTATTTCTTTCATCCAACACCAATCTTTTCCGCACCATTATCCTTATTATTTATGAATCTCTCGCTTCAAATTTTCTTACATATTGTTGAAGAATACAGTTGTTTTTTTAATACGCCAAAACAAAATGAACAAGAAACAAACAACTCCGAAGTTGTTTATCCTGCAGAAGAAATATATTTTTCAAAAATCTATCTTTTAATTCAGACTTCTATTCAAAACTTCTAGAGAGCAATAAAACACCCGTTATTTTATTTCTCCCATATTTTATAAAGGAAAAAATAACGTAAATATAAGTTATAAACATTTCATTTGCGCAAATGCAAATTGTAAAAAAAGTCATTTGTAAGCATGCAGTCACAGCAAAGATGGTGGGTTTTCATTTTCGATTTAGTACATAAACAAGCCTTTCACGTATTGATTTATTAAGCGATAAATCAAGTTAGAAATTTTCAACTAAATAAATAAGTTTAAAATATAGTAAGTATGAATATAACCTCAACATAAGAAAACAAAGTGTAATATTTTTTCAACATTTAATTATTATGAACTATTACAAAAGTAAGATGGCCTTATAATAATAATGCAGTCCAACAATTAAATAATGAGACTGAGATTATAAAGCAAAAAGAAAATAAACTAAAGACTAGGAGGTTATCTGTTTTTTAATTCAACATACAGCTCTTTTGGATCGATACTGCGAATGGCACGATTTGACAAAGACTGGAACAACTTCTGCAAGTCTTCGTATGGTATGACCAGAAGACAAGATTTTACTTCAACTTTTTGGATTTCTTTAATATTACCCTTTCAATGGTAACTTTAGTTTTGCGAACAGAAAATAATCACTAAATAAATAACGGCCACAACTAGAGAGTAGGAAGTCTTGTTTTCAGGTCAAAAATCCTTGTAAAGATACTGTTCAGTGACTAAATAGACTTCGCGAAAGAACCAACTGCCAAGTGCATTTTCAGATCGCACTCGGAAAATTCTCTTCCATAGGCGTTTCAGAATATTCAAATAAAAAGTTGCAGTACCAGTTTCTCCTTCTAGAACAAATTCATGGAGAATAACTCTCTTGCCTACAGAAATTGAACGCTTCATTTGCAATCGTTTCCACGCCGCTTTTGAATCGTCCATGCAGCCAGAATACGAGATAAAGAATTATCCCCATACACTAATCAGTTTCATATTCTCAGGAGTACTCTTTCCCGATTTTCTTAATGTCGCAAATATGCAGAAAAAAGCTTAGCGGACGGCGTTGGAGTGTTGCCAGATTAAGATAAAGTTTGGATGTATGGATGCTTTGCTTTGCTTCATGGATGGCATGATAAAAATCACTCTGTTTACTGTAGGACAACTTTCATTAAAGATTATTTTGGCAAAAGGGTTTTTTTAAATTATTTTTGATAATAATTTATTTTTACAGATATTTACGATTTGTCTATTACCAATTTTACAAATCAAAGTTTTAAATTAAATCTTGCATGTGTATTCCTTCATAACAATTAAATGTTTAATAGAATTTTATTTTTTATTTTTGTAATATAGAAATTATTATATTCATACTTTCTATATATGAAATTGAATCAAATAAAGATTTCTCCCAAATCATACAGAAAATAAAGAAGGTAAAACTATGATAGAGTAGATCTTTTGAGTGTAATTTTATAAGTGTTTTCTTTCATGAGAATACCCCAATAACAGAGATTCCTCAACGTATTTCTGAAAAATAATTTACTTGATTTCATAAGAAAGCTAACTATGAAAAAGTACAGGAAATCCATTCACATTACTAATTAATTTCTTAGTTAAAATTTATAGGTAACACGTACATTCATCTTTTACAAGCGTACTTACTATTTTTAAATTTTTTCGTCCAACAACAGATCACCGTGTAGTGCAGCTTGAAAGTTTGGAGAAACCGAAAAATTACAAATCTCTCGTAAAATTTAAGCGCAAACCTTTCTTTAACAAGAGAAATTGTATATATATCTCATCGAAGTATATATTTTTTCGGAATTTAACGCGAATGGTCGATTTAAGCAAGAAATCATTCAAATGAGGCAAATGTTGAAGCTTCTCTTATTTATTTATTTATTTATTCAGCTGCAACTTATTGCTTACCAGTTCAACCACTATTATTAACATTAATAGCCAACGTTTTTCAATCACAATCAAAATGAACGGCTACTGAGTATAAGAGAAATCAAAACCAAATCATCCCAGATTCTCTGTAGCTAATGCCACAGCTACTCTACAAAACAACAGAACTTTATTATTATTTTGATGTCATCCCATCCACACACACATACTTAAATATTCAAAAACAAAAATATTATTCTAATAACGAATATAACATTCTTCATAATAATAAACAATAACCGCGGAGAGTAATAAAAAAAAAAAGGAGGGATGAAAAAACGAGCGAACGAAAAAAAAAATTGTTTTTTTTTAAATATGGCAGAAGAGTCATGCGCATGTGCAAGAGAGCATTCACTTTTCCCAGAAAAAAATCAAAGTGCACCGGACTCGGCGGGATTTTCTTTGTATGTGTATGCGCGGGGAATGCGCAGAGGCCGATCGCTTTTTGCTCTTTTCGTCAAGAAAAGTGAGCACGCAACTGAACAGCAGCAATAAACAATAGTCCGATGCAACGAGGGCTTCGATTAGCTGTACACAAAACGACAAGGGTGAGATAAGCCCATCCACGCACCTTCATCAACCCTTCATTCACGCATAAAATCCTTATTGGTTAGGAAAAAGAGAACAGGTTGAGAGCGGTTCCGTTTTAAGGCAGGTGCATCGTCACGAGCCGCTCGCGCTTTAATAGTTTAACGCACGAAAAGCTCTCTCGTATACATATATACGCACGCGCACATATACCTCTCTCCTCCCATCACCTTCTTAGAGATGAAGAACGGGATAAACAACCTCCAGAGTTAATATAAACGAAATTCGTTTTCGACGGAGAGGGAAAGAAAAAAAAAAAAAAAAAAAGACAAAACAAAAAACGTTAAACGGTTAGACGCCGCCACTGCGGGTTATTCCGGGATCAATGGCGTACAGAGCAATTAGTTCTACTCCGCCTCTCATACTCCCAACGAGAGGAAAGCGTACAATCGAGTATAACCACAACAATAAATTCTCGCCTCTCCGACAGTGCCATTCCTCAACATGATTATCCACAACGCTATCTTGAGCATAATCGCGTCCCTTTATTAATGATGTTTCAACGACTTGTTCTAGACCCTTGCTTGGGTTAGTAGCATATGAAAATAACACAGAAAATGACCATCTAGTCACCATTATGGCAGCTTACTTCTGTGTAGTTCGTGAAAATCGAGAAATCTCCCGGGCACTGTATCCACGTGCATTATCATGTTAGTAGCGTGAATTTTCTGAACAATCGTAAACCTATCCAATTATCCTCTCCTGGTAAAAAAGAACACTCTTAAATCAATTGATGCAATCTCCTGTAAAACGTTTATCATTACACGAGATACAATGGGTTCAAATGTCCGTTCTTTGTTACAATTCTCTGCTGCGGTGGATGAACATTAATGGTAAAGTTCTGAGTGCTTGGACTAGTATTCCCAAGCTCTTCAGTAAATCACAAAAAGTGTGTCCGTTCCACTGGAAGAGACCCATTCTGTTCAATCTCGTTAACTTCTTGTTTTTACTTCACAAACTAACCATCTCTTAAATCACAAGTATAAAGAACTAAACACAAATATACCTTTAGCACACAAAATAGCCCAGACTTCATGAGTCCGATTTTGTGAGATTGTAGCTTTTAACAAATTAACTTATTTGAACAAATAATCTGCACATGGTAGCATAATAACAGAAAGACAGTAGGGTTCGTTAACGATGCTTAATTCAATAACTTTTCATTATTGCATCATAAAGGCGGAAGTATATTTGTCTCTTAAGAAAATGCAGTTAATCTGTAACGTTATTCGCACTAACGTTACGTTACATTACAAAGAGTGCGAACAATGTTAGCAAAGCTTAGGCCATCGATTGGACTATCAACTGCAGCTAACTTTATTCTAACAATTTATTAAATTACCGCCTGTACATGCACAACAATAAATCTGGCTATTTTGGAGATGTAACAAAGAAATAAATATGTTTCTTCTAAATACAACTATAATACATTAAAACTGCCTCATTTCCGGGTTATAAAGCACTTAGAAGCTTCCAATTCCACCATGTTTAATTTAAGCCTCCATACATTTGGACGTTCCTACAACTGTACTTGTCATTTTAATAATCACATTTCAAAGTTCCCTTAGACAATCTGAGGAACTTCATTCCTAAAAATATAGCAAGAACAAAAATAATCATAAAATATTTTATAACGTTCTTAGTTCGCTGGAGAGAAGAGGGAAAAAAAACAGTTCATAATTTTTTAAAATTAAATTTATTAATCACTCGTTTCATTCTTGTTTTCGATTTTGTTTCCTTAACCGCCAAATAAAAAGCCTATTCTATCCTCTATTCATTCATGCATAAAAAAACAAATTAATATAAGTAACAAAATTTTTACATTCTCACCAAATTGTAATCTACATTCTGCGTGCAAAAAAAAATTAGGTAATTATCATCAGTTATTATCCCTCTCCCCGAAAGAAGTACTTTTATTTTCCTGGTTTAATTTTTATTTATTAAATGTAAAAAAAACACCCTGGCAATCTTTTTAGATTAACTTCTGGAAAGTAACAACTTTATTGCCTTGTCCTCCTAAAGAGTAGAAGTATTCTAAGATTAAATATTTTTTTCCAATAATTATGGCTTGCTTCCACTGACTGATCTTTAGTTTAAGACCCATAAAAAGTCCTAATAGGCAAAATAAAAACTTAAAACTCCATTTTATGTATTTCATATATCCGTGTTAAACAGGGGAATAAATTATAGAGAGAACCCTGAAATTTAAATACAAGTGTGCATTCTACCTTTATGTGCTTTTCAGTAGATCAAGGGAAATAAAATGCTTTTAAAATTTTACAGGCAAAACTTCGTTTTCAGCATTAATTGCGTTTTCCTTATAAACAGGATTCGAGGTTATTGGTAAGACTCAAAATTATTTAATATTTAACCCCATCTAAAAACAGTTTACATAAAAAAAAACTGGAAATTTTTTATTTTTTTTTTACCAAATAAGTAAACTTGGTCTGATTTATAAACGATATTTATGAATTATTTGTGATATTTCATCGGAGGAGGTGATATTAACCCAAATTTAAAACTTTCACTTGAAAGATCACAAAGCGATGCACCTTCTCTTATCATTAATAAGGTCGTTTTGTTTGCATAAGGTCTCCATAGTTAGAGGTGACATTTAAAATGCATGTATTAGATAACACATTACTGACACTTTATTCACGGAGGAAAAAAGGCAAAATATAGTAAATATTAAATCAATAAACAAGATTTTCCCAAAGCCTCTGCAAAGTAAGTCCTAATGTATCCAATTAGTCGTTATTTTTTAAAACCTGGATTTACTCGTGTTAAGTATCCTATTATAATAGATCATTTACAACAGCAAAAACGTTAAACGATTAAAAATGGCTGCAAGGGATTTCGCAATGACAAGGTAACTCAAAAATCAAAAATTCTGCTTTTATATTAAAAAATAGTTTCCACCTTTTTTCTAAATTTCTAAATTATTAAATAGGTCATAAATAAATGAGAAGTATTAAAATAAACAAACAACACTGTCATTTAAGAACAGCTTCGTATTATAGATTTCCCCATCAGAGTAACAGAGCAAAAACCTTGTAAAGTTCCCCTGAAATTCTTCAAGCTTTGCTCTGATCTTTCCTTGAATTTGTTATACAGGGTGCTTACGAACTCTGTGTATAAACTTTTAGGGAAGGTAGATGACCTATGTTGAATAGATTCTGTCATTAATTTGGGGGTCGCAAGTAAATGCTTGCTACGTAAAAAAAATGTCAAGCATCATACAAACAACGGCCCACAGACTTCCTCATAATATTGATCTCGTTAATGGGTTTCTAGAAAACGGGAAAAATAAGGAGATTTGATACTGATACTCACAACGTTTTTAATAACCAAATACTACGTGATTGTAAAATTACAAAAGACGTTCAAACTGTTGACCATGAGCCCTAAATCCTTTAGATTTCTCCTTTTGGAGACATCTGTACAATGTGATGTACGATACTCCTGTGGATTCGGAAGAGTAGATGGTAGCTCGAATTGTGGTACAAGGGACCATGTAAAGGATACTGCAGAGATTCTTGGCAGTGTCAGAAATTCAAGACGCTATGAGACATGCATTGAATTTTGAAACATTTTGAACACCTTTTGTAATTTTACCAACACGTAATATTTGGTTTATTGGCAAAATATGTTTAAAATAAGGTCCTCTACTACCTCTAAAAGTTTGCAAACAGAGTTCGTAACTACCATGTATAGGAGAGGGCAGTCAACACTTAGACAAAACCTACTAAAATATTTTTATTATTATTATTATTATTTTTTGCAAACGGCTTTATTAACGTGAAGAAGCCATCCTTAGATTGGTATGAACGTTGAAGATGATGACAGACATCGAAATGTACATTCGTGTACGGTAATAAACAATTTTGTAGAAAAATGGTTTCATTGTTTTTTTTAAAAGATTTTTCATCGACAGTTTCTGAACTTGTTTTCATTGAACTTAATACAATTTAGAAATTATCTGCACGTGTCTCGCTGTACTCCATCCATGATACATGGAAAAAAATCAACATATCATTGCAATAATTTCTTTTTTGGGATCACGATCAAGTTCTTGAAATCAATTAGAAATCAACTTCTGCTTCTGGTTGCGGATCTGCATCAGATGAAGACGGTCGCCGACTTTCGTTGGTTGTGTTTATCATGGCAACAAACCCTCACATTATATGAAAGTTAGCATTGTCGCTAATAATTTTACTATCAAGATATCAAAAAATTAAACTGATGAAATTAAACGTCTCAATTTCATCATTTACTCAAACAGCGATTTAAATGGGCATGTTTTTCAATTGTATAATTAATTTGTCTGCTTTATTAGGCTAATAAATTAAATATACTAGATTAAAACCTTCATGAAACTAAATTTAAATCTTGATTTGTAAAGAAACTATAAATCCACCTGCATGCATGCTCTTAGCCAATTACAGAATGGTATTGTAGGCAGGCATTATTTTCTAAAATTAATCTAAATTGTATTTGCAATTCATCCATGGAAGCTAATTAATATTCAAATATTACATTGTTGTCCACCCTCCCTTATGAAAAACATCCAGCTATAAAGATACGCCATTTTCCTATGTGCCTTTATTTTAAAACGTTAAGTTCCCCCCCCCCCCCCCCTCGTAAAGTAGCTACACCGTGATTAATCTTCTTTCTCAAAAATGGAAACTTATGCAGCCATATGCTTAGATGTTATTTAAGAATAAACACGTACAGTATTGTATGCTTATTATATACCTCAAAGCTTCTTTTTAATGTTAGATAACGAGTTCTCTACCATCGCTCCTTAAAATAGTTGCTGTTTTTCGTCTCGGTGGGCACGCTTCAAGATGGGGAGGGGGGAGAGGAGAAGAAAAAAAAACTCTGTAAACCGTAATCAAGAGATTGCAATATATCATCTTTAGGGCAAGGTTCTTCTTCACTCTTTTCCTTTTTTTTTAATAGCCATCCTCTTTCAGATCCGGGAATATCCGGGGGAGAAAAAATTCTTTCAACTTCATCCACCATCTTCTCTAATCTTATGTTAAAGCATCTTAACAGTACTGTAAAATAATTTTTACAAATTCGAAGATCCCCTTCTGTATATTCAAAATTTGTATTTGTAATTCAAATACATTCCTATATCTTGATAATCTGACGGAAACGTTTCATTATCTGAGTTTAGGTGACACAAAATACATTGCAGAGAGTTTTAAAATGTATAAATTAATCTCAGGTGTATAAAATTTTCTTTCTTGTCTCAGTTACTAGACTGGAAGTTAACTCCTTCCTTTTTCTTTCGTACTGCAAAACAACTAACGTCTACTTCATTTCCACTACACAATAAGAGTCTTTTATTGGTCGAGGCAAGCCACTGAGACAAAGAAATGAAAACGAACAATTTTCATTCCAATTCTAAACTATTAACTTTGGAACTTCTTTTGATAAGCAAATAATATATATGATCGTAGCTAGAAGTAGGTTCTCATGTTGTAAAAGAAAAAGAGAAACTGAGCCCAACAACGGCTTCGTAACTATAAAAATCCTAATCAATACTGCGCATGTGCCGTCCATTTCATTTTTTTTATACAAAGAAACAGGAAATGGAAGGAATTAAAAAAAAATTCTGATGTTATAATCCAGTGTCGTTTTATCTACTTCAAAAACTTAACGAACTTTAATATGGCCGTTGAAAATGGGGTTCACAAAGGCCCCATCCAAATCGACAAATCCAAAGGCCCATTGTAGCAGCCTCTTTTTCACCTGCCTATAACGCAACTTAAAACCTCGACGAACAGTAATTCTGCAGGGAATGGTCGAGCGACCATCTCATTTTGTCTTTGTTTCAATGACAGACGCGAAGTGTAATTAAGAAATAAATTCTGCGACACAGGTAAGAATATGATTTGCACCTTAAAAGAAATTGTAAATATATATTTTATTTAAGATTAAAGGCATCTGCTATTTATATATTCTTAAAATAAATACTGCGTGAATACTAAATGTTTAAATTTCAGTTTTCCATTACAACTTTTTTCAGTCCATTAATTACCCCCAAAAAAGGCGTACAAGTATACTTAATATGTAACAGAATTATAATTTTGAATTATACTCTTGGAAGTCGAGTGTATAACTCGTATTAAGAAAAAAAAATCACATCCATTCTTTTTATAATTTTTTTAAATATTTTATTGTTTACAATGAGTTCATATAAAACATTAAAAAATAATAAAGTTACAGTCAACATAAATCATTTTATATATTCAGTCTGTACGACATTCGGAGAAATTTTAAAATTTATTTTAAATATAACAGAAATTTAATAAAAGAATCGAAAACTTCATACAACTCTGCAAGATATAAACATTTTCATATAAGAATGAGCAAGCATATAGTGACAAGAAACCACTTTTATTACTTACAATCTTTGTTTACAATAACAATTTATTCACGACTTATGAAATCCTTTACAGTCGAGAACTACAAAATTTCTTAATATAAAGTTAATGGTAGAATACTTAAGTAAACTATTTACAATGCAAGTTTACTTAAATTTTTCTTTCTGACAAATTAATTAATTAAAAATGAAGAACGAAAGAAGTCAATTTAAATATCCAATTTTAGTTGTTCCTAAGACAGTGTATTGTATTAGCTGCTAGTCGGATTGATAGTGTAATTGGGCGAATAATGTTGCTAATAGTTTCGATTAAAACCATGAATGGTATTAAATAGGATGGTGTACCTTGACGTACTAGATGTGCAAATATGTGATTACATTTATTGAATCATCCAAATAATATAAATGAGATTCATAATGGAAGGGCTTTCATAGTTCAATGAAAGAAGTCAATTTAAATATCCAATTTTAGTTGTTAAATAATGTTTAAGTTTTATTGTAACCATGTCCAACAACAGAAATTGAAAATTCAACCGGACACGTCCAGTTTCTTCTTTCGCTGGACAGATACAGATAAATACATATTTCACAATAAGTTGCTTGAATAATTAATAGCAATTATTAAGGTAAGTTTGATCATTAATGATAGCGACAAAGTTGGAAAGATGAAAATATCGACAGATTTATTTACGTAACATTTATTATCAAATAATAATTATAAACTGGAGATAATCTCCAAACACAGGTAATAATAATTTTATAATTATTATTATTTACTTGTGAGTTCATCAAGTTTCTGATGGTTTGGATAGAAGTTCTCGATCTGTGAGCCAGGTGCCCGCCTCCCATTGGGCTTTCAACCGTGACAATTTGGTTGTCTTTAAGACATCTTGTGACAGCATGGCTGTCCGTGTGTCTGCGATAGCCGAATTGGTAGAGGCGTCGACCATGACAGTCGAGGTTCCTGGTTCGAATCCAGGCAACACTCCTAGAAAGAAAGCCAAACAATTGAAACGTCATACATTGTTACATCATAAGTCGACCAAATTTAGGGTTTACTATTGGTAGAAATACGATTAACAATGGTCGAAATATGATGTAATAATGCATGATGTTTCAGTTATTTGGCTTTCTTTCTAGGTGGTGTTGATCCAGGTCGCAGAATTTTTCCTTCCATTTTTCAATCTAAAAATTATTATTAACAATCAGTGTTTAACCGGATCACTTTGATGTCACTCTCTACTAAACGAGGCCAACGAGAGACATTCCAGGGCATTCAAAGTCACCTGATCATCGGGTTCAGCAACAATGTAACCTTCATTGTCTCCCTCTTGGATTTCAATAATCAATGTTTTTTCGTTTGTTGGAAACAATGACGGTTGGATTGTTGCTCGGACCTCGATGATCAGGTGACTTGAGTGCCCTGGCCTCTCTCTTTCGTTGGCCTCGCAACTAAAGCTGAGACAGGGTATAGGCAACACCTCCTAGAAAGAAAGCCAAACAACTGAAATGTCATACATTGTTACATCATCATAAGTTACCAAATTTAGGGCTTATTATTAGTAGAAATACGATTAACAATGGTCGAAATATGATGTTGTAAGAATGCATGACCTTTCAGTTGTTTGGCTTTCTTTCTAGGAGGTGTTGGTATAGGTGATGTTGCCACGGCACGGAAAAGTCACTAACCATCATGGGCCGAGCAACAACGAAAACTTCACAGTTTTCTTAATACCCTACAAATGTTCTACGAAGGGAAGTCAGGTAAGTTACAAATGGATATAAAAATGAAACAAATACGAGTACTGATTTGAAAACTTTTATTTATTCGCATAATTTCCCTGTACATTGTGGCACTTGTCCTATCGTTTCACAAGCCTCTCAAAACCAGTAAGATAAAATTCTTTGGGCTGCTGCCTTAACCAGGCCGTGACTTCCCTTTGTACAGCTTCATCGTCGCTTCGATTAAGAGGACGAACAGCTTCATCGTAGGGAAAGTATTCACCCGAAAGATGATGCTCGAAAGATGATGCTCGAAAGATGATGAATTTTCTCAGCGTTTCTGTTGGCAGTAAGAGAATGTTCAACAATCTTCTGGGATTACGAGGGAATACTGCTTATCAAACAGCCCTGACTTTGATCCTCACGACTTCCATTTGTTCGGTCCTCTTAAACATCATCTTTTGGCCGACGATGAAGCTGTACAAAGGGAAGTCACCGCCTGGTTCAGACAGCACCCCAAAGAATTTTAACTTACTGGTTTCGAGGAGCTTGTGAAAGGATGGTACAAGTGTCTCAACGTACAGGGAAATTATGCGAAGAAATAAAAGTAGTTTTCAAATCAGTACTCGTATTTGTTTCATTTTTATATCCATTTGTAACTTACTTACTGACTTCCCTTCGTAGAACATTTGTAGGGTATTAAGAAAACTTTGTGATGGAATCCGATGATGCCAGGAAACTGTGTAAATCCGGTAACTTATTTTTAATATTACGTATGCGCATTTCGACGATCAAGTTGTCTTCTTCAGCGTAATATAAAAAGCTTCTGGAAGTTGTGGTTTCACTTTCTGGTGAGTTTACGGTTCTTTTCATGTACACATCCAAGCGTTAGTAGAGTTCGGTATAAGTGACAATTACCATCTTCAAATATATAAATTTATTTATATACTTAATTACACAAGTCAACACACATTTTGTAACTAAGACCACACATAGTGTTCTTAGTAGTAATTTGTATGTAGAATCCGAATCTGCTTTTAGATTTTTTTCTAACACGTCAAGTAAACTTCTATGTCAAAGTAATGGGTGTGAAGAGAAGCGGCTACAATGTTAAAGTACCTATAATTTCGGGCCGCAAGGAAATTTACCAGGCCCCAAACACTGAATGATTTAAAAATGTTTCATTGTAAAACGAGAAAACTGTGCGTGCTAGAGAAATTTAAAAATTATATTCGTAATCAGCAGAAAAAATATTACCAAAAATCACCCACTTGCATTTAGTTACAAGAAAAAACTTAAATTTTGTTTGCTAGTGTTATTTATTAAGAGATAAATATGTTTTATCCTTAACTGTTTGGTTCTCGATTTTCTTTCAATATGGTTCGTGTTTCATAAAACAAAATCATGACGATTATAATAAGGTGCGTCACATAAGTATAGGACCAGCCATATTTTCCCTTGTCTGCAAGAAACAAAATAAAATAATTAAAACATTGTCACCTGTATCAGATTCTCACAACCATTATTTATTGTCTCCAAAGAAAATAATGGAAACAACAACAAGAATAAGAATTTATAAAAATAGAAATTAAGCTGTCCCATAAGTATAGGACCAGCATCACTTAATGCCGTTTTTCGAGCAGAAAAATTAACAAAGCAGTGATTAATCAGTCAATAGATGACACTGATGATTACCTCATAGGGTTGCCTCCACAAAAACTTTCAAGTGGCTGTAAACAAGCAACTTAAACACAATGCCTCGTAACACCACCTTGTCAGACAATGAAAGGGGTCAAATTGATGCTTTGAAAGCTTCTGGAGTGAATGCACGAGGTATAGGAAAGGCTATAAATCGGTCACATAAAGCTGTACTTAATTATTTGAAAGCTGGGGCTCAGTATGGCCAGAAAAAGAGACCTGGGAGACCTCAGAAGACGACTATTCGACAAAAAAGGGCGATTATTAAAAAAATGAAAGACCCCACAACATCTTTGCGTGCGGTGGCCAATTCTGAAGATGTTCCAGTAACAAAATAAACTGTGCAACGGATTGTGAAGCAGGCATCATCTCTTGTGTACACGAAAAGAAAACAGCAACCTGCACTACAACTGCACCACAAGCAGAAACGGTTTGCCCAGTCAGCGATGTTTTGGACAGAAGATTGGAAGAGAGGGGAGAAAAATACAATTTAGATGGGCCAGACGGCTGGCACTATTACTGGCATGACATCAGGAGGTCAGAAGAAATGAATTTCATATGGCAACAGGGAGGAGGATCACTTATGGTCTGGATTGGCTTCGGATGGAATGGTAGAACCAATTTAGCTATTGTTAGTGGAAGAATGAAGACTTCAGACTATCAAGCTCTGCTTGATATTCATCTTTTACCGTTTGGGAGAAGATTGGAGGGACCAGATGGATTTTCCAGCAAGATAATGCCCCAGTTCACCGTGCAAACAGCACATGTGAGTGTTTTTAGCAAATTGGGTGCAAATTATGGACTGGCCTGCCCTATCTCCAGATATCAACCCAGTGGAAAATGTATGGGGCGCTTTAGCCAGATCTGTTTACGCAGGTGGTAAACAGTACCGCAATATAGAAGAATTAAAGTATGCTGTATTGAATGTTTGGGAAGAAATTAATTCAGATTATCTGCAAAACCTGGTCACAACTATGCCAAACCGAATTTTCAAAAATATTGAAAAAAGGGATGATTTATTGGGCATTAAGTGATGCTGGTCCTATACTTATGGGACAGCTTAATTTCTATTTTTATAAATTCTCATTCTTGTTGTTGTTTGTTTTTCATTATTTTCTTTGGAAACAATAAATAATAGTTGTGAGAATCTGATACCGTGACAATGTTTTATTTTATTTTGTTTCTTGCAGACAAGGGAAAATATGGGTGGTGCTATATTTATGTTATGCACCTTATATTCAAGTTGCCTTCGTTTACAAAGCAATTCTTCCGTTCTTTGTTACATCATATAAAAAGGAACAAGCAATTTAATTTATTAAAAGGTAAATTTTTTGATGAAGTCCAAGAAAGAATTCTAAACTACTAAAGGAAAATTACTAATCAGTTGAGGAAAACAGTTCTATGGAGAAATTATTATTAGCCAACGTCAACATAAAATTACAACATATATTAAGTAAATAATTTAATAATTATTTGATTTATTCATCTTATTAAATTATTTTGTTTTAGTTTTATATCGAGATTGATTAATAAGATTTTCTCCATAAAACTACCAAATTTTGTCAACCACAGGTACTTCAATTAATCATTTTCCATTTTCTTCAATAAAAAACATTGCTTCCACATTTTTACTTGGAAACAAAACTAAAAGACCAAATTAATTAAAACCTCAACTACAAAGAGTAAAATTAAACATTTAATTTAAACAGAAAAAAAAACTATAGATCTGCATCAATCGTAAGCTATTTATTAAATCAAATTGAAATATAAAATCCAATTAAAATTTACCGATTAAATTTGTAAGTCCAAAAGCAATTGATCAGAATTTTCAATTTATATAAAAAAAATTATTCCTTTTTCCTATTTAAATAAATTAATTCTTTAAATTAATTAATATATAAAAGAGGACATCCACTGACTGACTCATCATCTCACAGCAAAATATACTGGGGCCACCCACTCGAAACTCGGTGGGGTCATAGGACGGATAGCGTAGGGGCGTGCTAAGACGGGGTATTCTGAAATTCGGACCCCCTGCCCCCCCAAGGGGAGCAGAAAGGACTTGCACGTTCGGTCGCCTGGGTCCGTCCCTAATAAACGCAGATCTTCGAAATTTTGCAGGAAGGTTTCTAGCTACCGTGCTAAAAAAGTAATTTCCCCGATTTTCGATATACGAATTTTAAGGTTGCAAAAACTGGAAAAAAGTCGATTTTCGGGGGTGTTAAACAAAATTTTCTGATATTTTGATGCAACTTTGCGGGGAATAAAGATAAAGCAACGAAACTTAGAGGGAAGCTTCTCGAGGATATTTCCAAAAAACCAATTTCTGTTTTTTTCGATTTTCGCTTTGTGAAGGGGGCTAGGAGGGCCCAAAGTTTGCCCCCGCCCCCTGTTTTGTGTTTTTACGGCCCAACTCCAATGCGGAAATGCAGAGAGCTTCAACACTGTGCACGAGGATGTAAAAGACGTATATAAAAGACAGAAGCATCTTTCCACAAAAGCTTGCCCATGGCTTAAAATCAGCACTAGTTTGAAATATCTATATAAATTTTCCAGTTTTTCTTTGCCTTTCAGAAGATCTCTTCAAAAATGGTCTACTCTCATTTTTCTTTGGTATTCTTTGCATAAATTCTTGAAGTCAACTTGAGAAGTAAGAGACTTAAATTATTTTTCAATTGAATCACATGTCTGACTAGAAGCCCAATTTTTGGTAGAGAATATTTCTAAGGCACTGGAAAGCCTGGACCTGGCTGCACTCATATTACTAGCTATCAAGGCCGGATCGCAAAACATCACTGCCTCACACAAACTTACTTCACTGGGGCCTTCTTCAACACATGCTGGCACATATGAGTCAGACTTAAATTTCTTCATTTTCTCAGTTGTTAGATCTACCTTTTGGAGCTCCTCTTTAACCACATGACTAAGCTTCATTTTGTTTGAAGCAATCTGGTTGCTTTCCTTATCAAATTCAACTTTGCAGACAGAGGATGCCTCATTCAAGAAAACTCTCTTTAATAAAGATGGTCATGATATCAATAATAATAGCTGATTGATTAGTATACAAAAAAGGGATTACTGGATCACCAGACTGATAGTCCCGCAAGAAACTGGTTGACAATTTAGGACCAAATTGGACAAAGCTAGTTTAGCAGGCAAAATTTTGTCTTTCAGGGAACTTTCTACACTTTTGAAACTCTTAGAAGTTATTTGGATCTTCTCTTCTTTAACTTTTGTCGTAAATGTGTTAAGGCAGGGAATGGCTTTAATACCGGTCTCAGCTGGATCCTCATTTTCCAGCCATCTTATAGAACAAAATTTTGCATGGAGAGGCGGCTTCTCAGGCTTGCTGAATCTAAAATAACCACTTCTTCTGGCAGGGGTATCTTTAAATAGATAGTAAGCAGATCTAAAAAACCCAACAATGTCCCAGGAGACAGATTTAAAAACTTCCTTGAAACTGTTGTTAAGAATATGCAAGCCATACAAACCGATATCGATCAGAGAGGGGTGGTTTACCCCATGAATATCTCACGGATCATTTTCCAGCTCTTAAAAATGCCCAGTTCACATTAGGGCCGTCCATCGATATTTGAACCATTTTGTTCATGCATAATTCACTGAACTGGTCCATGAAAGCCTCTTTTAAGTCCTGCACCCGACCATGTCCGAGAAAGGCTGAAGAGAAATAGTGTGTTTCTACTTCTTCAGAAGTATTACAAGTCAGAATCAAAAAACCGTGGACACTCTGTTTTTAGAGAAAAGTTTACATTTGTCGGTGTACAAATAAATGACAATAGTGTTTGATAAGTGTAAATTTTTAATCTAATGTACTTTTGAATCTGTTATGTACGACTGTAAAAAATCAGAGCAAAATATGTACTATAACAAATTTTAAAAATTCAAACAAAAAAATAACAACAAATCAAAAAAGCGTGGACACTCCAACTTGGAGTCATAATACTGTGGACACATTGTCAATTGTAATTATACATTGTTACTAATATTTTGTAACATCGCCTTTTGCATTAATTAAAGCTTGCAGACGTTTTGGCATGGAACAAACAAGTTGGTTGCACAATTCAGGCTTTAAGATACTCCTTCAGTTGATTCTTGGTTGTTGGTTGCTTTTTTTGAACTTTAGCCT
This sequence comes from Rhysida immarginata, assembly GCA_023313115.1. NCBI lineage: Eukaryota > Metazoa > Arthropoda > Chilopoda > Scolopendromorpha > Scolopendridae > Rhysida > Rhysida immarginata. Next base: position 2,145,506 of record JAHWFO010113004.1, on the reverse strand, counting down.
TCAAAATACCCCAGATATTTTCGATAGGGTTCCTGTCTGGTGAACTGGAAGGCCAATCCATCACGTTAATTCTGTTCACGGCAAACCATTCATTAGCCGTCTTCGCTGTATGGCATGATGCTCCATCCTGCTGAAATATTGCACCACGACCCAACTTGAATTTTGCAATTGAAGGACGCAAATTTCCGTCCAAAATGGTCTGGTACTTTGTTGCATTCACTGTCCCTTCCAGGAAATGCAGTTTCCCAACACCTTGGCTGCTTATACATCCCCAAACCATAAGGGATGCTGGAAACTTAACACTGCCTTTCAGACAAGCAGATGATTCGCCTCATTTTTCGAACGAATCACCGTATTTCCAGTTTGACACCCAACAGACAAATGAAACGTAGATTCGTCGCTAAAAATAACTTTTTTCCACTGGTTTTCGGTCCTCGGCCCACAGCAAACGATATCGTTTTTGTTTCGATGTGAGAAATGGCTTCTCTTTGGCCTTGTAAAATTTGTAGCCCAGCTGGCGGATTCTTCGCCTTGTTGTGGATGTGGATACCGGTGTTTTAATCATGTCCTGTCATTTTTTCGACAATTCTGATGTTGGGGTAACGCGGTTGGATTTAATTATGGTTTTCAGTTCTCTGTCATCGCGAGCAGAGGTCTTTTTCAGGCGGCCTGATGATTTTCTAATATCCACGTTACCCGTTGTTTTGTACTGTTGGTTCAATTTATTAACCGCACTTTTTGAAACTCCAAGCATTTCACCAATTTGTCGCATTGACAAGCCCGCTTTGTGATGTTTAATAATTTGATTTCATGTGTTAACACAGAGGGCTTTTCCGGACGCCATTGTCAATGTTTTTACCGTTGAAATGTGTACAATCACCTGATATGTAAATGAGACGATTCCGCTCAATCATTGGGGGTTGTAGAGGCATGATTGATAAAGCAAATGACTCCAAGTTGGAGTGTCCACGCTTTTTTGATTTGTTGTTATTTTTTGTTTGAATTTTTAAAATTTGTTGTAGTACATCTTATGCTCTGATTTTTTACAGATGTACATAACAGATCCAAAAGTACATTAGATTAAAAATTTACACATATCAAACACTATTGTCATTTATTTGTACACCGACAAATGTAAACTTTTCTCTAAAAACAGTGTCCACGGTTTTTTGACTCTGACTTGTAGACCAGAACCGAACAGTGAAGTCCATCTGGTTTTACTGTGACTTTTTATTCAAACTTTCATCAAAGAAAGTAACATAAAAGTCTGCTGCTTTTATGTCAGCAAGAAGTTTCCCAAAGTAGTGAGGAGCTAGCCCATGATTAATGCCATACCCGATCTTAGTACGCTGCAAGTTACATGGATATATCAGGAAACATTCGAGCGAAGAGAGAGAGAGAGATGAGCATGGGTCCGAATTTGAACGCTAACTGAGATATGAACAGAAATAAAAATGCCGCCACCAAGATCAACATGTTAATAACTCAGGTTCTATAACATCTAGGATGATAAAATTTGGGAGGGGGGAGGGGGTAATAGGGTACATAAAACTGCATACCGTTAAAATATGACTGAATACCGTAACACGTGCTTTTTAGTGCTCGCATGTGAGCACTGTGTTCTACTAAAGTTTTATGTACCCTATTATTCCTCCAAAATTCATTATTCTAGGCATTACAGAACCAGACTTATTAACTTGTTGATCTTGGTGGCAGCATTTTTATTTCTGTTCATATCTCAGCGTTCAAATTCGGACCCATTTTCATATGAACTTTTAGAATCACCCATTCTACCTCCCCTAAAAGTTTGTAAAAGTTTTTTTGAAACACCCTGTAGACAGCGGATAACAAGTCAGCAATAAAAATTTCCCTGACCCATTTCCAAAATTCACTGACTTTTCAATGATTTCCCTGACCATTTTTTAGTTCCCTGGCTTTTCAAAGATTTCAAGGTCTGTGGCAATCCTGAATAAATCTCTTTTGTATTAAAACCCTATGTTTATTTAAATATTAATAAATTATTTATTGCAGAAATAATAATAAATTTTCATTCAAGTGATTTATTGATAAATTTTCATAATTATCAAAATTATAATTTTTATAAAATTAATTAATATATAATATTTAATTTTACTCTTTGTAGTTGAGATCTGTTAATTAATATTATTTTTTAAAAAAGTCTTTTGCTCCCAATATTCTGAAATTTAAAATTAAACATTTTTAATATAATCGTTACAATTTCAGGCCCCTCCATACAACCCCAAAAAATACCACAGTTGCTGTCGTCAAGGAGAGAATTTTATTTTTAAATGTAAAGACAGAAATAGTGTAATACAAACACCATATAAAATTTTTTTTCTGAGAAAGCTAATCGGAGCGTCATAAAAAAATGGGCACCAACGGAGCAAGCAATTGACGTAAAAACCAGAAGAAAAAATAACTAACACCTGACCATTACACCACATAGTCTGAGCGATCCCTCTGAGAATTTTTTTCTTTTGGCGACGTAAAACGTGGGGGAGGGCGGTGATTATTGTGGAAGCCGGGTGACCCGTTATTAGTCGTCGTCTCCTCCAAAATCTAAGAGAAACCGCGCGCCGTCACGACGCATGCGCCGACGCCGACGCCATCGCCACCAAAACGGTTTTTATTAGAGAAACCAAATTATATATTGTCTATCGCTCGCTCTCGCATTTTCTCTGGAGACGCACTTTTCACCCTCTATTTTTTTTAAAGTGTCTTCTTTTTTAAAGGGTCACGTGATATTAGTCTATAAAAAATATTTATCCCCTTCTCATCCTTTATCTTCATTCCCCCCCCCCCCTCCCCATCTTCCTTCTTTAATACGGAAACCGCAGAATCTCAACACCAAATCATAGAGCCGGACTTCCTAGATAGACAAGTACTTTTAGAAGAGATACTCAAGAAAATCCACGATAAGTCTCTTTAAGCCCTTTTTTTGAACAATAATGAATACAATAATGCATACCTGCACGAAACAAAATTCTTACCTGCACGAACATTTATAATTTGTATTTACATAATTCTGTAATTCAAAACTCTTAAACTATCTACTTATTTCCAGCGTTTGATTAGCGACAACATTTAGTTCCGGATAACTACGAACAAACTTATGAGAAAAGTTTCAGTTTGCGTAATTTAACTCAAAATGACACAAAAATTAACTTGAAAGGGCTGAAAATATCTATATTAACAATATGTACATGCAACGCCTAAAGTTGAGCTGAAAAATCGTCAAGAAAATAAACATCATTACTGGAACAGCATATATTTAAGATCGCACAGCAATGATTAAGGTTTGAAGAAAACTTCCATGTGCATCTAATTAGATACATGCTGTCAGACTGAAGCATTCAAAATGTACAAAAGATAAATGTACTACACAAAGAAACAACCGATACCTATCAATCTTTTTGAATACTAAATGTTATTAAGCTGTTCCTTTTACTAATAGGTTAAGAAATTCCAAACACTCCAACAGCAGTAAAATCAGTAAACACCACCACGAAACCACAATTCCACAATAAAACTGTGGAATTGTAGTTTCCTGTTGTTTACTGACAATGGTGTCCACAGTTTTTGGCGTATATCGTTTGTACTCCAAAAGCATTTACATAAATTCCAGATAATAAAACACCACGAAACACTTTTCTCAAACTTATTAACTGTTACGTGTTCAGGTAAGTATAAACCGAAAAATGAGGAGCCAGAAACTGTGGGTAGACATCAAACAATAGAAGACAGGGAAACCACTAATCTACATAACGAATTTATTCTGATGAATACGTATTTTGGCAGCCAAGCTGCCTTCTTCAGCATCCAAAGGAAGCTATGATCAGAGAGACAAATTGTTCTGATTGATCAGAACAGTTTGTTCTATTGATCAGAACAGTTTGTCTCTCTGATCATAACTTCTCTTGGATGTGAAGAAGGCAGCTTGGCTGCCGAAATGCGTATTCATCAGAATAAATTCGTTATGTGGATTAGTGGTTTCCCTGTCTTTTGTTGTCTGTGGAAAGTATTTTAAGGCTGTTTATTGTCTAGAATTTACAGTTATCTACAGTTATCCACTATCTGCTTAGCACTTACGTAACTAGTAGACGATATAAGAAACAAGAATTGTCCTGAAATGAAACGTTTCCAGTAGTTGTTTTTTTTAATTTCACCAAGAAAGAGTACAGTTGACACGGTAGTTAGTACATGGAACGTGCACGTTTGATTCATGACAGTTTGAGGACTAATGGGTGATTTACAAGGATAGAAAGCGTTACAAACATTGAGAAAATCAGTACGACTTCGGTCTACCTCTGCCTGGAAACGAGAGCTTATCCGAATGGTGTTCCGAATGAATTTATAAAATTGCCGGATAGTGTTCTCAGAGATACCTTGCAAATGACTTTCAATTCGTCAATGTTCTGGGTTGGTTGTAGGCGACACACCCTATTCCAAGTGAGCTCATTAAGACGGAGAAATATAACGATCTAACTGGCCAAAGCAGTGTGTTGCAAGCATGGAGATAACACGTAGAGAGGCGTAATCTTGTTGAAAAGTAAACCCCAGGTGACGCGAAAGAATCGCCTGCCCTGCGCAGCAGGTCGTATACTGTACGATTGTAATGTGAGGATGCTACAGAAGACTACCGGAGGAGTCGGGCTATCAAACGAAATGGCACCCGAAACTACAACTCCCTGCTCTGGATCGTACATTTACGGGACGAAGCCAGAAACTGCTCTGCAAAATTTGATCATTTGCCTATACGGTCGAAAGATATTTTCAATCGAATGTTACGAACCATTAACATCAGTCTACTTTTTCGGGGTGCGTCAATTTTTTTTCTTTTGTCAAAGACTATATTTTCTTTCTTGAACCTTGTGAATTATCAAGCCTTGAATGCTAATATACAATATATATAATTGTTATACAAGCCTTCAGCGCAGCCTTAAACATCCTAAAATGCATTGTTCAATTTCATTTACAATCAACAAAAAAAAATTTTTCCTGGAAGTTTACGATAACCGTCACGTCATCTTGTATTTACGATATTCAAATTGGTTGTTCTGTAAAATAGTAGGAACCTAAAGTTTGGCAGCAAATTTAGATACGTGTGACAATCTAACAATTACTGAATTCGTAATCTACCAACTTCTTTTAAAAGACCATTTGATAATATTGATTTGTTTGATTTAACAATAATAAAATTATTTTCTACTAAAGTGCCTATGAACAAATATTTCGAGAGTGGACAAACTCAGTGGTATACTATCTACAATGTACGTTTAAACCACGCTACTAAGAACCCAAAATAATTTGCTAGTGCCCATCTATTTCCACGAAGCCTATTCTTCCGAGACAAACCTTTCAATCAAAGCCTTCAAAATTTTTTTTTTTTTTAATAAAACCGTTTTTCCCATAAACATCGATACACACACAGTTATTATGATTGAGAGTCAAGAAGATAAAAAAAAGATGATTTTTTGGGAGCAAATAGGCGGTTGCTGTTTTATGGGGAAGTTGGCCGACGCCGGTCCAATGGCGCCGAACAGAGGGAGACTCATAACAGATATTAAGGAGGGAAAAAAAGAAGGGGGCAGGAGAAGAGAAAAAAAATCCCAAAAAAATATAACTATTGAAGGAGGAGAGCATTCCGAAGCCATAAAGCTCCTACCCGCCCCCTTACCTTAAAATACAGATCACTCGCTTTTTCATATTTTCCCCACCAAAAAATTAAAAAAACACTCGAAGCCCCTTTTATGTTCCCCTTTTACAAAACCGTTATGATTTCGTAGGAATGCATCATCGACTTCCTGGCCTGGGAAACCAGATCATCATCACCCATCATAAGCGGTAAAAAAAATTACAGAAAGTGAGTTAGTTTACCTGTTGGCCAATATTTTCTTAGGGTTCACTTTTTTTAACAAGTCTAAAAATTCCCATAATTTAAGGACATATATGAGAGAGAGAGAGAGAGAGAGAGAGAGAGAGAGAGAGATATTCGAAAAGAGGGGAAATTTTCTCCCATAGTTTAGAAAAATCCTCTCAATTTAGTATTATTATTGTTATTATTTTACCGTTGTTCTTACTATTTTCATCTTTAAAAGTGGGCGGAACTTTACTTGATCCTCCCACTCCCTCCGGACTCGATTGGAAGATCATGGAAAAAAAATTAAGATAACAAAAATCAAAGATATCAAAATATTATAAATTATAAAAATGTATAAAAAAGTCCAGGTAACCGTTATTTATAGTGTCCGAAACTCCCGTCTCATACAGAATATTGAAATGTTGCAGATTGAGAATACACATAGAAGAATATGTACAGATATAGTGATATTATAGCCATTGTTTCAGGTAGGAAAAGTATTACGGAAACAAATGTTCAAATTGATGTTCCCTTCGAGACTTCCATTTGATCTGCATTCGTTTACTTGCACAACATACAATATTACTTCTCTTGTTCAGTCATTCTTACGTTTCTATCCTATTTGGACAAAAGTATCCGGACGCATGTATTAGGAGAGAAAACTATGTTTTATTTCATAAATTAGTATCCGGTAGGTCCGCCTTTCGCAGCAATAACAGTCTCCACTCTTCTGGGAAGGCTTTCCACTATGTTTTGATGGAATTTTGTTCCAATCTGCAATCAGTACGTTGGCGAGGTCGGTGGTGGATGTTGGGTGAGTCGGTCTGTTCCGTAATCGTCGTTCCAATTCATCCCAAGTGCTTCTATCGAATTTAAATCCGGGCTCTGGCCAGGCCAATCCATTTCTTCCACGTTCATTTCATGGAACTATCCCTGTAACATTCTTGATTTATGAGCAGAAGCATTTTCATGTTGAAACAGGAAAGGGACATCGTCGAATTGTTGCCACGTAGGGAGTGTTGTCTCTATACCTCTGTTACTGAGTGTCCCCTTCACTGGCCGTAAGAGTCCTAGAGCGTGACCACCGAGAGAGAAGGCCTCAGCGATGAAACGTAATACATTGTTACATCATCATAGATAGTGCATTGTTATTCGTATTTCAACCAATAATAAGCCCTGAATTAGCACTATCTATGGTGATGTAACAATGTATTAAATTTCAATGCGGAGGCCTTCTCTCTCGGTGGTCACGCCTAGAGTCCATATATCGAAAAGCGCCCCACAACATTATACGCCACCACTGAATCTGATAATTGGAACAACACAGTCGGACTGAAAGCGTTTCCCTGGCAATCGCCAAACCCACTTCGTTCTGTCGGATTTCCAGATGCCGTGCAGTGATTCGTCACTCCAGAAAACACATTTCCACTGATCCAGAGTCCAGCTGTGGTGAGCTTTATACCGCGCCAAACGACGTCGGGCATTTAACTTGGTGATGTTTAGCTTATGCGTTGCAGCACGACCGTGGAATCCCATCTTGTTCAATTCCGTACGAGCGGCTGACAACGGCCCCAGATGAATTTTGAAACTCAGTATTGATTTTTTGGGCGATTACTTTTTACAACACGCTTTAGAATTCGCTGATCCTTGTCCATCAGTTTCCGCGATACGCCTGGTCGCTATTGAACTCCTTCAACTCCAGTATGTTTCACTTCAAGATGACATCATTTACCGTTGAGCAAGGTACTTCCAACAGCAGAGAATGTGTCTAACGGGTTTCTTACACCTATGGGATCCTATTATCATAACACGTTTGAATCCACTGAACTCCTCCGAACCTCTCATTTTGCTGGTATCACTCACAAATGAATATTAGACACAATATCCTTGGGTTGTATCCGTGTTCGAACACTATTTGTGCTGTTATTAGGTACATCCCATGTTTCAGAGGGGCGTCCGGATACTTTTGTCCAAGTAGGGTTTGTGTACTCGACATCTGTAACATTTCGATATTTCCTATGAGACCGGGTTTTTGGGTTCTATGAGACCCTATGTAAGATAAACAAAGAAAACTTGAAAAATGAGGCAACTATAATTCGATTAATCGCAAAAATAGTCTTAGAATATAGTAAAATAGTCTTGTAAATTTTTCTACCCATCTCTTTCAAAAATTCCATATTCCTTGACTAGCATACACTGATACAGGTTTCCTGGACAACCGGGAATCAAACGGAAAACGCAATCAATTTTTTAAGGGTTGCATCAACAGGAACATTCCAGAAGGCAAACTTCCCAGTCCTTTCGAGTGACAAAATTGACGAAGTATAGTTATATAAAAATAAATGAAACATGAAATTAATCCCGCTAAGATACAGGAAAGTAAAGAAAGCTCTGAGTTAAAAGAAGAAACTGGGTTTCTTAAAGTGAAGTATTAAAAAAAAGATAAAAAGTGAATAAAATATCCCCCTATCCTAGAAATGTCCGCGGTAGCTCAGTTATAGAGCAGGACGCATTGAGTCGTAGTCCCTGGTTCGAACTCAAGTCGCGGAATTTTTCTTTCATTTATTATTTTAGTCCATCTTACTTATCCCCCTATCCTTTTTTATCCTCTTAATCTACTCTAACCTCTTTTTATCTCACTTCTTTTATTCAAATATACATGGTGTTTGAATTAAACTGACTTTACACTGCAAACTGTACACTGTCGTTGACTTCCTTGAAGCTATGGAATGAATGAGCTAGTCTTCGAAATGTCTTTCGGAGCTTTCCCGTGTCTTTATAGCCCGCATTACTGGCGCTGTTGTCGCCTACGTAGTCGGGAACTTGCATTATAGATTTTTTTTACCTGCGTTTTATGCAAATTCTTGGTTACGTAGACTGCAACATCTCCATCTTTCCACTATCGGCGATGTTTAGAACTACAATTTTTTTCTCGCGGAATCCTTTTTCCCAAGTCGTCATTAATGCCATTCCAGTTGTGAGATTTAGCTACAGATGACTTTGAATACTGTCAGTTTAATTAGAAACGCCCTGTAAATCTCTGTAAGGTCTTCTCGTCCCTCCGCAAAATGTAAGCATTCTTACTAAGGCCTGGATCACACGTGCTTATAATGAGTCCGTAAAAGCCATCCGTATTTAAAATCCGTAAAAAAACATTACGGATGGAGGCAACCGAAAGCATCCGTAAAATCAAGTTGAATTCTTATGAAGTGACTTGAAGGGCTACGAATGCAGAAGTGGTGAAGGCCTTTTGCTCACACTTATTCATTTTAGATGTGTGCTTGATTGTCCTTGAATTTACTTTTTTTGCGCATTATGGAGCGTTTATTTTACTCAAGTGTGATCCAGGCCTAACAGTTCAAATTCAAATATAAAATCAAAAAAAAAAAAAAGAAAAAAGTCAGAAAAAATTTTTATCAGAAAATTGATTTTCTTGAACGTAATATTAAGTCGTAAAGAACTATAAATTCTTTCGTTTCTCATGATTTCCGATCAAATGAAATAGCACAAGCCATATGTAGCCAGTTGAAAAACGTTGACAGTTTCTAAAGAACACGCGACCGCTACCCCCACAACGACTCCACTGGGATAATCCGGAGTAGATAATAATGTAGATCAGTTGGACCCCCCTCTCTTCCAACCCAATGTACCAATCCAAACCAATTCGAACAAGAATTTAAGGGGTTAGTGAAAAAAGGGTATATGACTACCCTTCATTTTGTATTAACTAAAAGCCGGATAGCTCTATTTTCCTATTGAGCATGATTCGGAATTTCTGTTTTGAAATAATTTGGGTGGAAATTCGCATTTATTGGTGGTCTTTGATGAAAAAGCGTACTTTGGCAAACACAGTGATCAAGAGTCTAATTAAACTCAAATTATCTAAAAACAGTGTGTAAAAGGGACAGTCCTTCTTATCCACTATTTTTTTTTTTTTTGAAAATTTCGAAACCCTTTTTTTGAGACATATTCTCCATTATTATTGCAAATTTCCAGTTCTTCTATCATCATTAACCCTTTTTGGTTTATGTGCCTTAACCCTTTCACATTCTTATTGTTGCTTGCGATAGTTCCTTACAATGGCATTCCTTAAATAGCTCTAATCATGAAGAAACTAATTAAAAATAATACCCCTCTATTTGATATTACGAATAAATACTGTGGCTTGGGAATACTGCTGAATTATGGTAGCATTGCAATGTCGTATACCTGTGATCCCAATGTGATTTCGCTGTGGAAAAAAAAGAGGCATTATTTTTAATCACTTTCATCATATCCACAGTTTGGGTTTTTTTTTTATATTTAATCAAGAAGAATCTGTCATGAAAGCCTCCTAAATATTCCGCTTATTTGCAAAACTTTCATAATTAGTTAACTGTGCCCTGAAGTCATGATATGAAACACTTGACAAATGTCCGTTGTTGCATCAGTGCAGCACTGCCTAATAAATAAGGTCATGTAGTTCTCATTTTTGCATACTTCACAAGAAGCCGATTCTCCTTAAGAGCATGATTACCAAAGAAAGGGTTATCATTATTTTAGATCGCATTTAACTCACTGTTCTAATATCGTGTCCCTTTTTCTTTTACTTTATCTTAAATAAATCTCGTAAACTTTCACCATGGGTTAATGATAATAATTTAGTAAGAAATATGCACTTCTAAGCTAAAACCACCAAGCCCTAAATATCTAATTTTTTCACTTAACTTCTATAATCATGACAATGATAATGATGATCATCATCATTCCCGTCTTCTTCCCACGGTCAAGGCTATATATTTTTTTCTTTCGTCGGCGAAGATAAAACTGTGCACTCACCGTAAAAAAGCTGAAATTGTCATCCCAATTGAGCGAAACGCGACAAAGAAAGACGGAGAGAAAGAAAAAAAAATTGAAAAATTGTATTTTCAATTGACAGTAATTTTTAACAGCATTCTCAATGCTTCATATTGCAGAGCGTATTTAATTACTCTTCCAAGTATGTCGCTTCCTTTCAGAAATACCTGAAAAAAAAATTTTTTTTGCCGTCGAAACAAAGCTTTACAGAGTGTCACTTTTCTAGCAAGTGTCACTTTTCTAGCAATTCGCGCTTAAGACCTAATAGAAGCGTACTCCTATAGCGTAATCAATCATTAACTGTGATTGCAATTCATATAACTATATGGGATCTAATAGTAAATTATGTTAAATAAAACTGAACACGTAAAGAAGACTTTCCAATCCTTCAACTTCCAATTATCATATCCTAAGTGACCGAACTAGTGTTGGATACGATAAAACAATACGAAATGACATCAGAGATTATGCCAGACGTAAATTTTTGGAGTTTTGTACGATTTCGCTCAAAAGCGCCACCAAACAATAATTTAACAGCAGATATCAATCAAATGTATAAAATATTTCAAGCGCGAACTTCCACTCTCTATCGGTAGATGGAGCCTGCGTTGATTATATAACGCCAAATTCAAACAGACGAAATGAATTTAAAGACAATGGGGTGCTCAATCTAGTTATGCAACAACGCCAATCCTTCCCAGATTAAGATGAGGGTGAGTTGTGGATAGGGGACACGAACAGCGACAGTGTCACCTATCAATTGTCAAAAGTGCATAAAGGGGGTTAACGTGAATCGCCATGGAATCCTCAACATCTGTTCCAATTCGGCACGGGAAACAAAAGAACGTCCATCATAATGCGAAGGGGTTGGATGAGAACAACTGAATGTAAACAACGTTCGATACTACTTAAGAAACATATAAATAAATTAATTTTAAACACTCTTGGATTTTTTTCCCTCACTACCGAGAGAGTGGTCACTCAGTTTCGCAGATCCCCATAGTGTTTCTGACCATGTATCCCGTTTTTATTCGCCAAACCAAACCACAGCATCCCTCGTATTCAAATGAGGCTGATTCATCGAATGTGATCGGACAGTCGGGAGTAAAGCAATCGCATCCCTTCCTTCCCCGTAATTGCCTAAAATCATCGCCTCATTTGCATAACAATGCTCAGGCCATTATGTCGATCTAATAGGGAATAATCTACCGCCAACCATTAGAAGGGCCATCGACGACCTGAACCCCATCGCTTATAATTCCAATTTATTTATTGTTTTTTTTTTCCAGGATGTTTATTTACATCTCCCCTAATATAAAATTCACTCGCCATTCACCTTTAATTATCTCTTCCCTATATCTGGTTAGGAACGAATTCACTGGAAGACACTTTAATATTCGTTTTAAAGACATCTCTTCTGTACTTTTCAATTTGAGGGATCCGGAGACAGCAAGTTTAAAAAATATTTGCTATCAGAAAATCTCGAATCTAAAAATACTCAAACAAAACTGAAAAAATCTATCTAAAAATATTCCACGATCAATTGCAGGATGAACCAAAATTCTGGTAAAGGACAATTTCAATGCCGTGAAAGTTGGTTCAAAGTCCACGAGTAAGAGAGAAAATTCAAAATCACACTAGAATCAAATCATGAAAGCATTTTATGACATCAAAATTACTGCACTACGAAAGAATTCTTAAAACCTAAAGAAGAATCATTTTAAAATTCGACAAATTTACGCAAATTCTATGTTCATACACAAATCTAAAGCGATCAAGAGTCTAAGTGGTCTATGTGGACAGGCGGGTCATACTTTAAGCACGACTATAAATCCAAATAAATCGATATCATCCTGCGTCATTACTGAAAAATGCTTCAGTGGATTACAATCAACCCTCCTATAGTGCCACTGATTCGTACCTCGTTATAACACTGATATAAGAAATTCGAAATTACTACATACAATCACGTGAATTGTAACTTCTTTTGTTTTGTTTTTCTTTTTAAAAAGGAAATAAATATAATTTGTAACAACCTTTCAATTTATGCAAAAATAACCTTAGAAAAATCGGAAATATTAGATTATGCTTAATTATAATAATTCTTATATGCATTTTATAAAAAAGTGATGGTAGCAAATTGGAAAATCGGAAATATATTTAGTAAATGAATTACACATTCCCATACAACTTAAAAAAATTTTACGAAGAGAAAAAAAAAATTATCGAAGACGAGATTTGAACCCGTACTTGTAAAATAGAACTTTAGCGTTCTACCACTAGACCACCTGCCCAAGATAAATATCTACGGTATAATTCGAGCATTTATAAAGTGTAGGCAATTATAACGAACTTCAAGAATTTTTTTTCTCGGAAAATTTTGAGAAGTGCGTCGAATGGCTTTGCATGGGTCTTTAATTTGGTGAAAGCTACCCGTAGAATTTTTTTATCAAAATCGGTGAGTGTCATAGTAGGTGAAGTGGAGTCTCCTTGTCAGTATTAATAAAGAAAAATTAAATTAATTCGTAAAGCATTATATGGAAACCGTGTTGAGAAAGACTTGGAATTACATAGTAAAATTAGATTAATTCGTACCGCGTTACATGACAGTCGCATTATAGAGGCACTTTTTCGACGCAATTGGATACAAATTCATGCGAACACGCGAGCGCCTATAATATCGTCGAGCTGCTTGTGCCATCTGTTGTAATGATGATTGATATCTGAATGTACAAGAGAATTTCTTAATAACTAAAACTGAAAATTTGCAGTATACGTACATGAAAAAGAAAAACCTAGGGGACTTCTCCATTATATCGACCATAAAAGTGTAATAGAAAAATTCATGCTAGAGGGAGATTGCTTATAACAATAGTCAACACACATTTTGTAACTAAGACAACACAGTGTTCTTAGTAGTAATTTGCATGTAGAATCCGAATCTGCTTTTAGATTTTTTTTATCACGTCAAGTTTCCAAGTTATGCACATCGAGATTTCTATGTTAAAGTAATGGGTGTGAAGAGAAGCGGCTAAAATGTTAAAATATCCATATTTTGGGGCCGCAAGGAAATTTACCAGGCCCCAAACACTGAATGATTTAAAAATGTTTCGTTGTAAAACAAGAAAGCTGTGCGTGCTAGAGAAATTTAAAAATTATATTCGTAATCAGCAGAAAAAATACTACCAAAAATCACCCACTTTCATTTTGTTACAAGAAAAATCTTAAATTTTGTTGGCCAGTGTAATTAGTCATTCTTAAGCCAAGAAGGATATAACTTTTCCGGGTTCAAATTCAGCCTTGAAAATACGTAAGTTTAAAAACAAATTAGGCAAATGAACTCTAAATGCAGTGGATTGCAAGTAACTTGTCAAACATCTTTCCATCGTTTCTTTTAACAATACAAGTCAGGGTTCGCGCTAGGACAAAAAATCTAGGAGTCAATTTGACTCCCAAGCCTGAAAACTGCGAGTCAAATTTCAGAAGATGAGAGTCAAATTTTAAATTCTTTCTAATTTCTATATTTTTACATGCAACCACAATCTTTGTAGTTGCTGCTATAGTTAATTGGAAATTTAAACAAGAGCGCAGGTGACAAAATGAAGTGTTAAAATGTGGTGAGAAGGATATGGGCCGATGATATTCAAAATTAAACAAGTCAATTTTGACTCGCTGGTCAAAAAATCACGAGTCAATTTTTAACAATAATGCCCATTTGACGCGTAAATTGCGAGTAAGCGCGAACCCTGACAAGTGATATATCCGGAGAGAAATGCAAAGCGTTAGCACTTTCGACATCTTGGATACCACAAGTAATAAATTACTGCAAAATGTACCGGATTTCTCAAAATGGGCTCAGATCCGCTAGCAATCACAGAGATTATTGGATAATATCGAACATTATCTATCTTCGCTGGTTCAACCAAGTTATTGGACTTCTCTAAACACGTCTCCAACTTATTTTGATTTCTTCTTAAATTCAAGATTCTAAATTTCCCATTACCGTCACTTACTGCGCAAGAGCTCATTGTTATCATTTTCATTATGTCCAATTTACAAAGGTCTGGGAACTTAAAAAAAATTCTGTTCCATATATTATACTCAAAAAGCGTTAACCAACCACTAACGGATGAGTAAAATAAAAAATAAAGAAAAAAGAAGAAAAAAAGAAAAAGAAAAGAGTTTTCTTTGGAGGCCCAACCTCAAGGATTTCTACGTGCAGGTGCTAAAGTGTGAAAGACATATACAACTTGCTCAATATGACAACAGATTACAAAAAAAAGCTCTTCATGATAGTCTGGAATTATACACGAGTAAATATAGAATTTATGCCTCCGTCGGAAGCCTTTCCAAAACGAAACCAATTGAGAATGCACACGCTGGCATATCAAAATGAACTTAGTTCATGAACTTTAAATTTTCAAATCAATTTTATCTTTGATGACAAAGAGGGTCATCGTTAAATTATTCCTTGTTTTTTGATCACCTAAAAGAATCTAAAGTTAGTATTTCAAAAATCCATTTGAAAATAAAAAGAAAAGACCTCACCATTCGCTATAGTCAATTATGAAGAAAATCAGTTTCGAAATTATTTCTCTACTTTTGAGGAACATTTACTAAGTTAACAACTTCAACCCATAACTTAATGCATAACAAGAAAAAACAGAAAAATATTTTTAAAAAAATATCATAAAAATTGATCTCAAATAAATATGTGGCCTGTTTTATGTAAAACTACCGCGTCCCATGCTCAAAACCTTATTAATTCCATATTTGTGTAAAGAGTCGTTTTCCTTAATGCACTTTTCTGGTCTCGATTCAAGATGTTTTCCACATTCATGCATCCTATACAAGTGTTAATACTGAATAAATTTCGCTTTTTAATGAACTACTCAAATACTTTAACAACATTAAGAGGTGAATTCCTGTTCTTTACGCGAAACGCGTGCTAATAAAAGCTGCCCAATTACTGAAATAAGTTGAATTTGAATTCTATTTAGCATGTTTTATTAAAGTCCTGTTTCAACCTTTTACTTAATCACAAGAAAAAATATCCTACAAACTCCAGTGTTATTCATCAAATGATCGCTAGAGTCCTCTGCCGCTACTTTTGCAATTCCACCATTCACAAGTTTCTATTCGTACTGAATCAACTTGAGCAGAACTTATTTTTCTTCAAAATGCTTGTTTGTTAAAAACTAATGTTCTCCCTATGCTTCTCAAAATCTAATTTAAAAATCATAGCTAGTTACCTCAATGAGAACCACTGATAATTTCCGTAATTAAGCGGTTCTGCGTAATGACAGTAAGGAAAATTCTACTGAAAATTCATGTATAAACCGATTTTAAGCCTGTCCAATGGCAACTTTTTTCCTTTAAAAATATTGAAGTTCTTCCTTAGAATGAAATCTATAATGCGTGACTGCCTGCGTTTTTTGGCCCTGACTTTTCGTAAAAGAGAAATAAATTAGAGAGTTAGTTTTTTTTCGTTATGAGAAATTTTTCGTTATTTAAATATATGCACACATAAGCGTATGCATCTAAATAACGAATGGTTATTCTCTGTACAGCCATGCTCGTGCGTTACGAAAAACACTTAACGGAAGTGACGTAAAAGTTTTAGTTTTCGTAAGAAAACTTTTTCGCAACGAAAAAAAACTAGCTCTCTATTGTTTCTGGCAATGCAATCTGACGAACATTCAGACATTACCACTTATAAATTCGAATTTAAACTGTATGGATAAATAAAGTCAAGCACCAATGTTTCGGCATTTTTATTCACTTTGCCGATTACACTGGTCGGCATGAAAAAAAGCCCCGACTCAATTTTGGCTGATTCTTACGTAAAATGACCTCCTGAATCCGAATATGACCTCCGTTTTTCCCCATCACCCACCGTTTTCGGGGGATGCCCCCAACAAAATTTTATCATTTTTCGAAAAATTTCGATGGATGAAAAGATTTATTTCAGCTTTTATAAGTCTTTTGAGGGTCTTGAAGGGTGAATAGTACTAGGAAATGACCATGTATAGTAGGGAGGCACGTTAGGAGGTGAATTATCCTCTTTAACTGTTTAAAAAATCATTAAAATTGGATTAATTTTACATTTTTTTCGCTATAATTTCGTTATATTTTTTTTGCTATTTGCGCTATTTTTTTCTAAAATACGAAGAAAACGGAAAATCGATCAAACGTTAATGATTTTTTTTAAAATTAAAGGGGGCAATTCCCCTCTTACGTACCCCCTGCTATAAATGTTCACGTTTTATAACTTTTCAGCCTTCTAGCCCATTAGAAGAATTTCAAAGGCTGAAATAAACCTTTTCAAGCCTCTAAATCTATCGAAAAATTATAAAAATGGATTGGGGGGCATCCCCCGAAAATGGTGGGTGATGGGGGAAACGAAGGTTATATTCGTATTCAGGAGGTCATTTTACATAAGAATCAGCTGAGATAGTGTCGGGGCTCGAAAATTTTTTTAAATTTGCAGACTAGTGTTATCTCTCAAAATACTCCTGCGAGAATCTGGGTCTTTACATGTTAAAAAATAGGAAAGCCGCGCTCAGCGACCGTGGAGGCGGAACTTTCCAGACTTCTGAGAATGATTTATCAAATTATGATATAAGCGTCTACTTGTTTAAAAACTTGAAATGAAAATTGGTCATTTTATGGTCAACTCTTTGACACTTTCTTTATTGATTCCTTAAACCATCATGAAATTCTGTTTTAAGGGCCAATATTTATTATTTCATGTAAATTATTCTGCGTATGTAGACAGTCTAGATATGCAGTTCCATAACAGCTTATCTCTATTTATTCATTCGATATCTACTGAATTTCATTTTCTAAACACAATTTGAATCTCAATACACATCACGTGATCAAGTAAATTCAAATAAATATTCCATGTCGCTTAACATTTAAAGGAATAAAGACGCCAACCATGAAATCCGACTACTTTGTACTAATATACGCTATAATCAGCTTATCAAATTTATTATGTAACTTTAGAAAACGTTTTCTTACATTTTTTTTTAATTACTAAATCTTTCAAATACCTCCGCGTTTAATTATGGTTTTAGAAAAAATTTAAATTAAAGTTTACAAAGAACATGAAAATTTAGTTAATGTATTATTTTTAAATTATTAAATTTAAATAATTTTACTTGTACCAAAAACATATATTTTGGTATATTTAATTAATTTAGTAAATGTTTGACAAGGATGATGATGAACTTCGATGGTTCTCCAAGATAAATTTGGTTTTCTCCTAGTGTTTCTCTTAAATCTTATTTTCTACAATGAACTGAAAATAACAAAATAACAATATGATACCAAACAATAAAAACAGTTTATCAGTTGACTGGATGATTGGATAGAAACAGAATTTCCCAAAATATTATTCACTGAACCGGACAATTTCAGAGAAGCTAATATCGGATATGTGTAAGATCGTTTTATCACAACCAAAAGAAATTTAATTTAAATTTTTATTGTAAATAGAAATACTTAGATTTTAATTTTGAAAAATATTCGTAATGTGTAAAAATATTTTAAAAATTAAGTCTATATTTTTGGTAAGAGTAAAACTATTTTAAATGTAGTTTTAAAATGTATTTGATACATTAGCAGTAGTAATTAGATTTCCAAGTAAGAATTTTATTAATTTTCATTTCATTCTAAGTTGAAAAATAATTAACCTTTCTCACAGCATATTAAATTTTTAGGTTCCGTTTGTTGTTGCAATGACCTTCTTCAAATAATAAATAAGATCCATTTCACCATCAGAAATGTGCCGGAATGTCAATACGAGCCTTCTGACCACTTAAGCATCATCTTTATTCCGGACAATTTCCTCTATGCGTCATATAAAGCACTAAATATGATTAGAAACAATGAAATTTGTCTTCTAAATGAGGCCTAAATCACAATACGCGCACTTAAGCTCCATGAGTCTCTCTACAGTTTGGATCTCTGAAACTTGTTCACTCACGGAACTCTAAATATAAAAATTTAAAAAAAAAAAAAAAAATTACTCTTCTTTTATTGGCTAACCTTCCCAAGCCACGTGATCCTAAACATAGGCCAATGTATATACACACTGGTCAATTATATATCAAAACATTTCACGCAAAAGTTCGCTTAAAACAGCCCAAGACGCAAAACAGCAACGTCCGCTACGACGGAAAAAGCATAGTCGTCGCCGTCCGTCCCAGCACAGGATCACGTGACCAACGACGCGGCAAAACTCTGCAGGAGCAAGCGCCACTCACCGCTCGCCAAGGAGGCTCGAAAGGGTTTTGGCGGCGCCGAGCCCCGTCCATCACAGCCATCAACGCACGTCATTCTTCGTCACGTGACGTTGTCAGCGAGAGCGTTACGGCGGCGGCGGAGGAGGAGCCAGCCCGTTGCTGAGGTAACGGCACAATGCGTCAACAACAACAACCAGCCGGCGCTCTACCTTGGTACGCCCCCGTGCGGACGTTTCTAGCAGCAATTTCCTCTACGCCAAAGCGCAGAGAGAGAGAGAGGGGGTGATGGGTAAATATAATGGTGGGGCCACATTTTAATTTTTCCACCACAGTTTTTTCGCAGTTTCCGGGTTTTTACCCCCTCTTACTCGGAGATTCCGCCAAACGGGAGGACCCCAAAAATCCAACTCCACTCTATAATTTCAAAAAATTCCCGCCTCTTTCAAAAAGGAGGAAGAGTAAAAGATTCAGGAAGAATAAAAGTTAATTTATTAGTACCATTTTTAGTAAAACGCGAAAAGAGGCGGAAGCACCCAAACCAAGTGCTTTTCGAAAAGCGGAACTCCAACTTTTCTATTCGAGTAACATAAACGAAAGTATATCGCCAAAATTTATTGCAGTTTCCGAATCGCACTTAAAAGGTAAAGCACCCCAATTCCCACGGTTTGTTATACGAGAAAAATTTCACAAAATAGTTTTTTTTTTCCCCACCGATTTGCGAGCGAGGAAAATTATTAATTTACCTTAAAAACAAAGCATATACAAATTGCTAACTTTCCACTTTAGGGGGGAAAAAAAAAACTGGTTAAAAACGGGAACAACGCCTCTCGTGGCCCCCTTTGGATTTTTTAATTAGACGGCACGTCATTTGCCGTTGACGTTACCACCAAGGTAGTGAGGAAAGATAAAGCCAAATCCACAATTCTTCGTTGTTTCAAGCAAAAGTCTACGTCCTTTTGAACGCAAAATAGAACGGGTCCTTTTTACGCGATGTGCATAATGAAAGCATCGCCCAGAGTTCCCACGCAGAAATGAGTTTATCTGAGACACCCATTAAAAATATTTAAAAAATAAAAGCTCCACGTGATTGATTAATTCGGATCATCAGAAAATCAATTCGAATATCGCATAATCTTCTAAGGTTGTATATTAAACCATTTCCCTTTATCTTTCATTTGATACATTTTCCGTTCGAAATTTAAAACTAAACGACTATATATAATGTAGTTGTATGTAATATATTTTACATTTTTTATAATTAATGATTTTTTGTTTAATTTAAATTTTTTGTAATTTTCATTCGCCTTTATTTTCGATAATCTTTCAATTAATTGGGCAAAGCAAGAAGATTCACTCTCCAAAACAATCAGGAAACCAGTTTAGAGAAAACGCTCGTAGCTATCTTATTTCTTATTTAAGTAACCTTTATACATCTGAACATTGACAAACCTCCCATCCTATAATAAATTTGAAAATCTATTTTAAAAACTA
Source organism: Rhysida immarginata (assembly GCA_023313115.1). NCBI lineage: Eukaryota > Metazoa > Arthropoda > Chilopoda > Scolopendromorpha > Scolopendridae > Rhysida > Rhysida immarginata. The sequence goes on along the minus strand of JAHWFO010113004.1, from coordinate 2,125,046 downwards.
TGCTAATCATGTAATAGTTAATTCAGTGAAAATGTAAACCTCGCTACGCGTGTTATGCCAAAGGTGCACATTTTCCTCGGAAAGCATCTCTATCGTTAGAAGACATTTCATAAATTATTTTTTATATATAGTAGTTTAAAATTTCGAAATTCCACAAACGACCAACCAGAAAGACTAGGATATCCTTCACTTGCAAATATCACTTCACTGCACAATACAAATAAATCGATGATAATCTACATGTAGAGTTTACTTGCATTTTATTACTACTTTTATAAATAAATAAATAAATAAATAAATAAATAAATAAATAAATAAATAAAATAAATAAAAATAAATATATAAAAAAAATAATTTTTAAAAATCTAAACGTCGGGTTATAGGTATACTTCTGTACTGTATAAAAAAATTAAAACTGCGAAGAGATTTTGGTTAAACTGCAGCAAGATTTGAAACATTCAGATATCTGGTAAACTGATCGCAGTTAACAGCTAAATCGTAATAAAACAAAAATTTTAACCATTTCCAGCATAGACCCCGAAACATTAAGTATACCTTTGGCACTTGTAGCCCTGATTGATCAAAGTACTAAGATTTTACTTCGAAAAACTTATCTTGTAAGGCACTTACGAAAATCTATTTACCATTTGGCCTTTTGGGGCTACCATCTCGAAGTCAAATATTGTACCATGGTAATCCGAAATCCCTTTAACTGAACTGTATACCTATAGCCCGACGTTTTTTGAATGTTTTTCACGAGGACGAATATTCCTAACTTATTTACTCTTTTCTATCCCTCTTTTATCTTTTCGGTCTCAAAGATGTTAAATAATCATTAAATCTATCTGAAATTTAACCTGTTCGGGGATCAGCCTACTGAGGCTTTGCTCGATGTTCTAAGCTTGTTATATATGGACAACCACATCCTCAGCGGGATTCGAACCCACGACTTACTAGTCTCGAGAGCGACAAGACCTGACCTTAGCGCTCTCGGCCACCAAGCTGGCTCCTACTTTTATTTAGAATTAAGAAAAACGGATTCATAATTATGAAATTAGCTTGTGCCATTATATCTTCCGACAATTCATATTACTCAGTACCTGATTATGCCTGTATTTATTCCCTGTGAAATGCTTCAAAAAATTATAATATTAAAAAATATATTCAGAGATTACCAACTGTCGGTTATGTAATAGAGAATAAGAAAAAATTCAACTCATAATCCAGGATGTGCTCTACTCGCCAATACAGACTACATTCATCGTCATAAACTTTCAGCAAAACTAGTTCTTCAATTTCTGGCGCAGAGATTTGGCTTGTTAAATGAAACTTTATTTGAACAGAGAAATTTTCACGGAGAGAACTATAATTTGTAAGAGATTCGATTTAACTTTTATAGAAAATCCTTCTAAAACTGCATATCTAATTAATATCTTTCTTTCATAATATTTCTAAAACGGAACAGGAAGCTACAGAAGTATTATGACCTGTCAACTCGAAATTCCTAAAACACTTATTTTCCAAATACAACGTCCAGTAATATTACAAGCATGTCCAATAACATGGATCCAATAACATGGAAATTTTTAAATAAATCGCAGCATGAATGCGCTTCCCATAATGTATCATATTTTCTGTTAATAACCAGTACGCTACTAATTCCGAGAAATTGAAAATTAAATTGAAAACATAAATAATAATTATAATAATTTACAGAGTAGCAAACTGATAGGTGAAATGCAATGAATTTAGTAAATTCTAAATTAGAAATCGTGTAGATATATATTGTATAAAAAATAAAATAAACCGCCTGTGATAAATTTGATGCCTTTTTAAACCAGAATTTTATATATTTATGGTTTATATCCATTAAAAAAAACCTATAAAATTGCTATCGTCCGATTAATGACATATGGAGAGAGCAAGAGCAGGAGAGAATATTAAACTATTCCAGTGGCTAATATCACACTTTGTTTAGCAAAAACTAAGTATTAAAAATTTCCATTTCAGTTTAAATAAAAAAACAATGAAAAATTCAACCAACACAGCGTGCACAAAGGCAAGCCAAGCATTAATAAAATGCAAGATATGTTTACGTTAACTGTTAAGGCAAAGAGCCTCGAAGAAACGGACTTAAATAAATAGGAAATAAGTGTGAGCGAGAAGGGTCGATTCTTTCCATCGTATATATATATATTTCCAGTTGTCTATTAATAGAGCACACAGAAATTTGGGTAAAATATACTGTTAATTTCTACCCTTAAAATGTACTAAACTTGTGATCGATTTTTGGTGAAATTGGTTATGAGTGCACTTTCAATGCATGATAAAATTATCGTGGATACAGTACCCTTCGATAAAACCCTTTTCCAAATTCTTCTTAAAAATCCTTGCTTTCCTACGAATGGGACGACTAAGGGACAAACCAAGAGAAAATTCATGTAGAAAACAGAATTCGAACATCATCACCTCCTTAGCAGCTGCCCAATACTTGGTCAAAAGTTGATATGCATAACACCAACATATAAATAAACCAATTCAATTAAACCTTTAATAACTAAGGAAATTGGACACCCAATCCATAACTTTTAGCCCTGGACATGATTAACTTCTGAAAATTATACGAAGTGAAATTTATTTTTAACTAGCAGAAGCGCTCTTTGACACCCAGTCGAAACGTCTTACATCCAGCAAAGTCTACTGCGAACAAGTGAAATAATAACTTTGGAGACATATGCGTATTTCTAAGAGGTCACAATCTATATAGGAATGCTACCAGATTAGATTAGGTTTTATATGTAACTTTTTAATAATTTTAAGCATGTCCACCGAAACAAAGATGTTTATTTCAACCCACGGTGAAGTTAGATTCCGACTTACACTTTGATGGAAACTCTAATCTCCAACAAGACCATCATGAACGCTTCCCCTAAAAGCTTCCACAAACCCTATTTTTACTATAAAAAAAACAATTTCCTTAATCGCAAAAGCGATGCGTGGGAACCATTCTTCTCAAATCACAATCTTGAACAAATCTAAAAAACATGGCGAAACCCTTTCCTCCCACACTTTTCGCTTTCAGTCAACTTGCCATTATGTGATTTATACAGCGTAAATCGTTTCACTCCGACTGCTTTATCACACAGAATATAGAGAAGTTGGAAAATAGGCAGTCAGTTGGTGGCGTTGGAGATGTTTGGGAGGGGTAAAAGTGTTGAACTCTCCTTCAAACAGCCCTCCATTAAAATGCTGTAAAAAGGCAGCCCAGCAGACGGCATTCGGTTAATAAAAATTTATCGTAGCCCGCCCTTAAAAAGTATGCTTCTCATTCTCCATTCTAAAATACACGATATATTCAATTCCAAAGACGGTATCAGTTGATTTTCCATCTCTATTCGGGGCATAAAAATCGCCTTTTTCCTCGTACACGTTTCCTCCCCCAACAATCTAAGGCTACAGGAGGTACTTAAAACAATGAGGCATAAAATCTTCAAGCAATAAACCCTATATTTTTCCATCATGAAACTCAAATATATTTTTATTATTCAACCATCCTATACACCTTCAGGGAATCTCAAATGAAAAAAAGAAAGACAGAAAACTGAACGACACCAAAAACACACAAGGGAGAAATTGAGGGGCGGTGTAGGAGTCAAATATTTCATGCCTCGATGGCCATTATCTTCAATTTTATTTTATTTATGAACAGCAAATTGGATTAAGTCTACTGTAAATAGGATCACACAAACTGGTTGAAATGAAGCCAGCGAAAGCCAAGAAGTCGGCAAAAGCGCCCGTTGCACTTCAACTTGTAAAACACATTGAATTTAATGAGAACATAATGATTAATAAATTAATTAACTTATTAATCGCATTACCTTTCAGTTTTATAGGACCATTATACAATAAATCTCAACTTTCCTACAAGCAAATTTTACTTAAATATCGCGTCTGCTTCTAAGACACTTACGTAAATCACCTCATTTCTGCTCAATTTCCCCATCTAACCTAAAAATACTCTCCAAAGCGTTTTCGGTTCGCTCTTTACATCTCTTTTACATAACCAACCTCACATCAAAACCTCTCTTAAAAGCCCACTCTTTAGTTAATTATAAGAATCCTCCCTAAAAGAAACTTAATTGCTTTCATATATCACACGAAATCATTTTTTACTTTAACTTGTGCAAATGCCAAGATGTAATCTTTTACATTGGTTTAATCACTAAATGAAATATGACGAAGAGGCAGAGGAGAATACAAGGTGTGAGTGAATACAGTGAGCAATTAAAAAAGCAAGCAGGTGAGAAGAGGAGGCAAAAAGGCGGCGTTTTAATGGAAATAATATTTTTTGTCGGACCGAACAACTTCGGCGATGAAAATTACACCAATACGACACAGAGAAAACGCGAATGGTGCCTGCAACAAATATGATCATTCCGAAAGGCGAAAATTAAATATAAAGCAATAACGCCTTCTTTCCAGAATGACCGACGTTTATTTTTACAAATTACAGAAAAACGCAAAATAGGAGGCTGAACATCGAATATTCTCCCCCCCCCCCCCCCCTCCCCTATTAAAAAAAAAACCCCCCAGTTAAAACTGTGTGAGCAGATATTGTTAAGTAGAGTTCATTAGAAGTAATCTACTTGTGGGTAATTATGTTCCAAATTACATTCATTCTCCGAGCTCTTAATGCTGTCAAAATTCCTAAATGAGATTTCGCTCTCATTCCATACAGGTAAATACATCGAGAGCAATTTCCATACACGTAGAAGATGAGAAACCATTGTCCTATCCATAAAACATAAGAATTTGAATTTTTCTTTAATATAAACAGATTGGACTAAATCATTCTTTAAAATATTCATTAATTAATACTCAAAAGAGAGTCAGCGAAAGGCCGTTGCAAAGCAAGGAATGTAAGGTTCACACTCTGTAGAATAGAGAGAAAACTATTCCTATTTCGGTTACAATTTAATCTAAAATATTTTCATTCTGTTTTAATTTCAACAAAGGCCAATGCACACAAAAATTTACTTTTATGGACTCTTATGTTTCATTACGCTAGGATAATGCACTCTAAGCATTGGTTCAGGGCTTAGGTGTCTTCGGTGCAAAAATAAAGATTCGGTTTTCAATAGGATCGCTGATTCTATAAGATATGTCAAAAGTAAAATAATTTAATTGTAAGAAAAATTATATACTGAAAACAACAAAAACATTACTTAACAGTTCGATAGGCAGTATCCCATTTTGTTTTCATAGAAATCACTCCAAGGATACAAATACGACTCGCGCAAATCACAACCCTTTTCTTGAAGCCTAACCCTTTTTCTCGCATATACTCAAATGGGGAAAAATGCTTATTTCATTCTCAAAACAAAAAAAAAAGAAAAAAAGAAAAATTAACTGCGCTCCTCTGAATGAAACAATATATTTAGATCGCTCCAGCATAACAATTTCTCAATGTGTGTAACCTCATAACAATATGGTAGGTATGATTTGAAACATTTTAAAATAATAAAAATAATACTGATTATAAATTTATAAATAAATAAAAATCCTTCCTAGCCTGCTCAATATATAGATATGCATATATTATAACTATGCACTCAGATTTATTTACCCCAAATCTAATTTCTGGATTGGGCCAAACGAGTTAAAGGGCGAACAATTTAGCGACATAGTTTAAAGCACCGGGGCAGACACATCTTACACAAAATATTTATAATTCCCCAATATTCCGTATCTTTTTTATAAAAAAAATATTTTTATTCAGGTTTCCAAATAAGTTGTGTAAGTAACAAAATTCAGAAAATTTTGCTCTGATTTTCATGTAAACATGTAGCAGATGAGCTCAAGCAGTAACGAGTACGCCTGGTTTGTTGCTCTTCATCTCCCAATATATAGAAGCCAATAATAAATGCAAATTAAAACTTTAGGCCAAACCTGCGAACGACTTATATGGTCTTTATTAAAAAAAAAAAAAAAAAAAAAAGATAAACGAGATATGTTACTGAGTAATTTTACAGCCAACGAATCTCAGAATCTTTTCTACACTGACATTCAAGTAGGCGTATACGCTTTACTACTTTCAAAATTGCAAAAACCATGCATTATACTTAAAAATATTTATTAAATCACGCATTATACCTAACGATATTCAATATTAAAAAAATACGTTTCTTAAAAATTTTCAAGATGGACCAGACCAGATAACCAAATTTGTTTAGCCAACCAGGGCAATCATGGATCCTTAGTCGATATGGTTCTGCTGTTTATATCCGTATATTATAACAAATATTTTGAAATGTCATTAAATAAACCATCTAAACCATAAAAATACAGTCTTAATAACGTAATTCAAAGAAAGCATTTAGTGATACAATTTATAAATATACACTCAACTTCGAATTTGCTGAACGCAAGCGAAAAATGACAAACGCCTTTAAAAAAGTGAATTTTTATTAAGAAATCTAAATAAAGATTAAATTTAGTATTAGATTTAAACTAAGCTATATATAATTGCAGAAAAAAGAATATTTTTATAAAAACAAGTTAAAAAATATTGAGCTGAAAGGAACCTTTGTAACTCGCTCTTCTATCTTAATTCCAAAAAAAACGCCTTTTTGCCTTCAGTTAGCATATAGCCAATGTAATGAAGATTTTATTGCTAGATATCCCTTATTTACCATTTTATAATTTTTATAGCCAGAATATTCATCGCAGCTTTGATAGATTATACTGCAGAATTTGACCATAAAACGACAGACTGTCTACTCCAAAATTCAAAATAGCGAAATCCTATTTATCTTTTATGTTAAATGAATTTTCAAAAAATAGCAAAATCTCTATAAATAATCTCTAATAACATAAAGACTGCTAGAGGTTTAAACTCAAAACTTCTACATAATTTCTAAGTTGCATGAACTCCAAAAGGAGTGATGATGTCGCCTAATACACCTACCAGGACAAAATCGATAATACAATTTCTATTTTATAGTGAATACAAAGAGAGAGTGATGCAAATCGAAAATGTCAAGTTCAGGCCATCCTCAAACGACTGTAATTGAAGCAAAACAGAAACAATTCTCTATTCACTTAACCAGGTTCTCCATTCCAAATTCCAATGGTTCCAAAAATAATCCAATGTAATTTCAATTTCTAATTGCCATTTAGGTTTTCATAAAGTAAGGAACAAATAATAATAATAATAATAATAATAATAATAATAATAATAATATTTTAGGAAAACAGTCTTCTATTTAATATGCATGAGGATTATTTAAATTGTTTTTATAGAGTAATATGTCCTCTTTTTATTAAATAGGCAATTTATTAAATAGGCAATTTCATTTTCGTATAAAATTTATAACTTTCTTAAAGACAAGAGCCAATTAAATTCCTTCAAGCAGAAACGCGTCTATTTACTGAAATCGTAATGAAGCAGAATATTACTTATTACGAATCCATTAAAATAAATTACAATTTTAAAAAAAATTATGCATTTATTTAAGATTAGAACTCTTTATTAAAAAATATTGTTTATTATTTCTAGCAACTAGGAACTTTAATTCGTCTTCAACAAGTTAATATGTCAAAAGTGGTATTATGTAAAACAGTACAGGGAGAAAGATTAGTTAGTTTAATCCAAAACAAAGATATTAAAAAGGAGAAGAAATATATATTAAAAAGTTGAATGATGTGAACTCTGTGTATAATTAGATAATATAATAAATAAAATATATAAATGAAATAAAGTTACCTGATGCAATCTTGGAGGTTCTTCTGCATAATATTTCATCTCCAAGATTGCATCAGATTTCATTAATTTATTTTATTTATTAAATTACCTGTTATGCACAAGGAGTTCACATCAATCAAATAAGCATACATACAGTATTATTCTACTTCTATTATATTATTATATACATCAATAAAAAGTTGAAGAAATTTAACATATGGATCAATACAAGCAGTCGGTGGCTTGTTATCGGTTGTACATAATTACAAACAGTTGCGCTTAGAAGTTCTGCAACATTTGAAACCCAATAGCATTCGGCAATTAAGGAGCGTCTTAAGAACGATTAATATTTTAGCAAATACACTTGATGTATTAAAAATATAAAGCTTCAGATAACGGTAGAGAATTATGATATCTCTTAATCTCTACAGCAGACATACAGATGGAAAGAGGTTTTTCCTGAACCACTGACAATCTCTGGAATCCATGTAAGGATATTTAGAATCACACAAGATCCCCTTGCATCACAAAAAATTTCTTGGGTAGTTCGATAAACTCCAACTATTCTACTAATTTCTTAGTTATAGCTAAAATAAGACCAATGATAATAAGCAATAATGATAATAATAAAACAGTCGCTTAGTTTGTAACAGAATCTCAGTAACCTTTCTAATTTGTTTGAAATTGTATAAATACCAGTAAAATAACACTTCCTCTAAATAAATTCATTAACAGAAGCCATTATTCGTATATATCCATAATTATATCTTAATGACGTCACACGACCATTTTTCAAAACATCAGAGGCCAACAAACTCTAACTGCCGCACTTTACATGTTGCAAATGGTGGTTAACTCTTTTGTTAAACTATTATTACTGACAGTATGAAAGCAGGTTAATAACATAATAACAAAAACAGAAAGAAAAAAAAAAGAATTAAGCAACCGGTACCATTGAGTTGCATGCCAAAAACGAGAACTTAACACCGCATTTGACAAGATTTACCTGAAACAGTCAGGTTTACTAGAAGAATCCTAACCCTTTTTTATTATTAACATTTTACTTTACAAGAATATCTTCCATTCTTTTCCTCTTCCTTTACTACATAGTCAATGCCAGCCACTGTAATCATCTTCAACAGCAACTCTTCAGATTATAGAGCAATGCCAAATTCAAAATCCTCTGTCTTATCATTACTTTTATGTAATAAAATATTAAACAATATGAACAAGAGTTGTACAGCTATATGCTAAACTTTACTGCTTTTCTTGTTATACCAATTCTCACAGCATTAACCAAATGCTATCGCTCGCGATCAGAGCATCTGCAACCACGGATAACCTACTCTCTAAGGCATTCATCACAAGATAAAAGGAATTCTATAAAGATGAAGTAAAAAAAAAAAATAAACCATCAAGAAGAACAGAGGGATAAAGAAACTATGTGCATCGAGACAAGTGCATTGTATGTAAAATAATGAGCACTTTCGATGACCTGATTTAAATGTGCCAGTTGTTACCACGTCCAATGGTGTGCCAACCCATTTCTCCTTCTTCAGGGTACCCTTGAACCTGACCCTAATAGCAAGGAAAGAAAAGGATGCACAACAGCCAAACCGTTAAAACACTTACATGACTAACGATCGTGGCATTCGCCGACAAACATTTACCATGAAAATTAAAAAAAAAAAATACACAATCAAAGAAGTAGTAATCAAATAATTCACAGTTCTGTTCACTGAAAAACTATTTGAACGTTGCCTTACCGGTTTGTTGTGCTAAATATCTTTCAAATTTCCTGTGAAAAAAAAATCCAACTAATAAAATGAATATCTAAAAATATGAACAAGTTTAGACAATAAGGTTTGCCTCATAAAGAAAGCACTCGCCATACAAATCTTCAATTAAAGAAGAGAGTTTGACTTTCTTAGAGACAACCGAACTGAAAAATTCGATATTATTAGGATTCAGTAACCAACAAATTTCGCAATATAAGAAAGAGCAGCCTTCATGTTTTTCTTTAACGTTTTCACCTGATTACCAAACTCCTTAATCGGAATAAGACATCAACAAACTTTTATATGAAGAGTTTAGTTCTAGAGAGTCCGATGCCACATTTTCTTCCATACGATAACCCAACTGGTATTATATATGGTGTTTGTACAACAACTATCGCGACAATACGGACAGATTCGTTCCTTATTCAACAGCTTTGAATTTTTTCTTGACATATCTCAGAACAAACATATACAAGAAATTAACGGCCGCCCCCCCCCGAGCAATGTATAGGAAAGTAGCAGAAACCCTGTTTTAACCCTTTTTTAACAATAAAAACTGTTTTCTCGACGTATTTAGAAAATTCAATAGAGCTGCGTCTATTTTATGTCTCGTCATTTTTGATCGAATGATATATCACATGACAGATTTTGATTTCAAGTGGCAACGACCACGTGATCGCTATCACCATAACTCCGAACCCACAGGACTAATTTGGCCTAAACTTCATAATAATGTAGATGTTGCTTAAAGAAATCTGAATACTGAATTAAACTCTTTTACGTACCAGTACAGCATATAGATCAGATGGTCCCCTCTAACCCCCACCCCCGTAACTCCGACGCCAGTGATCCAATCGAAACCCAACAAAATAGTAAAGTAGCACATGCCCATAGTAAACTACCATTTTAATCTCCTACTTTAAAAATGTAGAAAATATGAGGAGGACAAACGGATATGGTAAAAAAACAATAAGTAGCTCCATTCTTCTGCTACGTAATAATATGGCATAGGAATATCTAGAGCCGAGTCTTTCATATATTCCCCAAATAAAAAAACTCAAAAAACTCCCTAATACCAGTAGTTTTCTTATGAATGAACGAGGTAAGAGTTAGTCCATCTTAAGATTTTAACTAATTCAGAACTCAGGCTAGGTTTGTGAAAAGAAACCTATCGAAAAAAGGAACCTTAATGCACCAATACACTCTTAAAAATTTCGTAAAATGTATTTAATAGGATTGTTGCTTAGATTGTACTAAATGATGCTGGTCGTATACATCTATGTACAGTGTTATTGGTAAATTCACTTATTCCAAACGAATTTGACAATTCAAAGCATATTTTATTAATTATTAGCAGAGGTACCCATATATTATATTAATTAATTATCCGGGATAATTACAGTTGTAGGGTAAACAGAACAAACTCAAGTAGTTAAATAATACCTCAAACTGGTTTTCAATAATTCTACCTTTTCCTGCTGTAAAAGAAGCTCCCGTTGTTCAGATCTTTCCAACGCCCGGATAACTTTTTGTCTTCCATAATTGTATATGGATATACCGGTACTCTTGTCGGAAGTTTCTTTAAAATATGTAGAATAATTACGGAAACACGAACTGATACCTGACAGTACTGGACAGCAGGCTCAACCTCCAATCACTTGATACTAACTTTCGCTTAAGACGCTTTCTTTCTTATGGAAATCTGATATCGACACTGAATCTTCAAAAATTGGAGGAGGAAAATCCATGAACATATTGACTATCATCACAGCATTCCCTCAATTCCCTTGCCATTCACAATTGCACCTTTACATTCACCGCTATTAAAACCTCCACTGGTGCCAATTTTTAATCGTTTACACACGCAGCAGCTGGTAACAACCAAAGCACGTTTGCATACACGGTCCGTTAAAAAAAAAAAAAAAAAATCGCAATAATTTATTTAATATTCTTTATTAACGTATCTTTATAAATTATGTGAACCCTATTACAATATTCTCCGAAGAACCCAACTATGACGACTTTATCATATACACAAACACTTCCGACCAATGAAAAAAAAATCAGTTACTGATAAAAAGAGATCAAAGAAGTTCTTAATAACTTAATTCTCAAAATGTTTCTTCTTTCCTCTTATGTAAACAACTCCAGTTCACCTGCCCACCACGCTCTTTAATTAATACCAGACATTAACAAACACTAGATCTTCGGTGAGTTTTTTCAAATCGCTAAATCTTATAGGTATTCTCAAGTTTGTTTTTTTTTTAAAAAAAAAAAAGCCAAATCTCTTATAATAATGACCAATAGCTCTTTATGGAAAGAGTTACTGTTAGGTTCAATTACATAAAGAGGCGCAATTAACCAAGGTCTTTTTTGCTTGGTTTATTTAATTAATGTGTGTCATCTTTCACTGCAGTGCGTAAAGATCCAGCTTTTCCTTACGTTTTATAAAAATATTTTACTGAATTATTATAGATTAAAAAATAATCTTTCATTTGAAAATAGCTAATAATAAACCATTTAGACTACAGAAAATATAAAAAGTTAATTACTGCGGGAGGAGGGGGAAACACTGACTTGTAGACAATTCAAAAAATTCAGTAGAAGACACTTACGGATCTCATAAAAATAACCCTGTATTCTAATACTATTTGCTACTAGAGTTGCTAAATGCAAGATATAAGCTTTAGCTGTGTGTGTATTTAGCTTTTAATTAAATGTAGAAAATAGCAAAGAAAATTCCGCGGCCTGGGCTTGACCCAGGGACCTTCGGGTTTCTTTACAAGTTTGGACTTTTTAATTATTAACATCCAGAGATATGATGTGAAAAAATCTCCTCTTAAACCCGTTTTCCAGTTAGCTTGTAAGGCATATTTTCCAATTTCCATGCATAATCTTTCCTTTTTTGGCAAGTTAATCTTACTGCTATACGGATCAGGTTAGTTTTTAAATTCTAAAAAGTCTATAATTTTGGAGGAAAACTTACTTTGTTTGTTTTTTTTAAATGCTTTTAAGAATTTTAGTAAATTTTAGTGAAACTCAAAAGTTTTTCCAAATTTATAGATGGCTTAAAATCTAAAAACCATTTTGATCCATGTCTTAATAAGATTTTATACCTTACTAGAAAGGCTGTTTAGGAATTGGGTATTTATGCTATTAGCCACCAGTCCAGAAAATATGCAATAATTCACAAAATGAATAGTTTTTCTCCCATTAAAAATAAATTGGGTTTAAAACCAAAATTACAGAAAGAATATTAGATGATCCAACTGTGTAACCCCAGGTGTTACTTTTGAATCAGACACAAAAGTTATAGTTATCATAAAGCACTAAAACAGGATAACTTTAGCTTATTAATTAAAAAAAAAAACATAGCCACGCGGTTCAACATCATTAACCATTATTGTGATCTGACTTATGAACTATGATTTTCTATCCGCTCAATTTGCAGTGCCCGGTTCAACGATCACAGCTATACAAACGCTGCCTTCACTGAACCATTTAATCGACCAAATGCAAACCAAAGTTTTTCCTCTTCGACCTTAGTAATCAATCTTTTTAAAAATTGATAATATACCGACGAAGTTTCATTTCTCATTTTAAGCGTTGGCAAAACATTTAATTTTTTCTTCACAACCGTAGGAAAAAAAATTGCTGTAAGCAAATGGATAAACGACGAAATCAAGAATATGTCCTCATTGCAATATAAAGTAAGAAAAAGAAACCAAATAAAGAAATATGGGGGTAGATATTAAAAAAAAAAAAAACCACTGAGTGTGTATGTATGATCACTACACTAATATCAAATTCTTGTAGAGAATCAACCGACGTAATTATCCTAATTACTGAAATCAAATAAACCAAAACAGCCATTTAGTAACGATTTAAATCAACGGGAGAGAGCAATCTCTATTTAAAATCATCTTTTTTCGAACAATTTAGGTTGACAAGAAATGACAAGTCAAGGACTTTGAATCAAACCAATTCAACTTCCGAAGATATTCCCGACTTCGTATGTGTAAGTAGAAAAGAGGGTTCATCCCCGCCGTCTTCAATTCAAGAGATCTGCGCTATTCTATGAAAAGTGATTCGAATGGTCATTCTGAGAAACCCATCAGAGGATGCAAATACCTTTAATAGGTACCTCGGCATAAAAAAAGAAAGAAAAAAAGCCAAAGAAACTCGGAACGCAATTACAGAAATTGCCTTCTGCTTCTCCCTACCAATTCTAACGAAACAGTTTTTTTTTTCAAGTTGCCTCAAGAGAGAGGGCCCACGAATCCATACAGGAAGAATTTGTTTGGCGGGCGGGAGTAAGCAAATCCTTAGCTTGTGCAAGAAACAGACAACAGGAATAGACTCTAAATCTAAAAAACAGAACCGAAGTCTGCTTTCGTTTACTAGATACAAAAAACAAAGCGTCTTTCTTACGTAAAATACTACAACTTTAAGGCTGAAACTAAAAAGCTTGTACCATTCCATGTTAACGGAAGCATATCTACGCCAATTCGGTAAGAAATCTTTAATACATGTATATTCTAAAATGTAAAAGTTCCAACAATGACATGCAACACCATAATAAATAACTTCTTTCATTAATACGACATTTGCGGTTTCATTTAAAAAAAAACTCGGTAATTTATGGAGGAGAGCAGCCATCTTTTCCCTTAGGACGCGGTGAATTATGGGTACCAGTATCGACATGATATCAAAGGCAAAATGAATAGAAGGAAACCTGCGATTCCATAGTAAGACCAAAAAAATTTTTTTTCTATGGTCACTGTTTAATAATGAAACGTACAAGTTTGCTATAAGCCAGTTCGCAATTCAATTTCAACAGTTGAGTTATTTATTCCCAGGACACGGTTAAAACAGACGATCAAACGATCAGTTAATAATATAGACCTATTTGCAAAAGGCTTTATTTTTGTATGGTAAGCTTTTTACATATACAGCGAAAAAATGTTCCGCTAATAGCAGTTCTCCGCCTCATAACGGCATTTTGTTGTACCCAACTTATAAAATTAACTATAAACAAATAAAATAAACCTTCTAACGTGAAATCCAAATCCTCATTCCTGATACGAATATCTTGTTTTTTAGAAACACTTAAATCTTTCGAGTGGTTGAAAATTTTTTTGTACCGCTCTTGCACAGAAGCCAAAAAAGAACGTGATCGCCTATCCATCCATCCATCCGTCTATCCATCTATCTGTTCAGTCTAGCCACAATTCAATTTACCAACCGCACAAAAAAATAACGTAATGACGAAGGTAGTCATTACGGGAGAAGTTGACTTGACCAGATTTATCCACACATACACTGCCCCCTTTGCTCTTTGCGTCCGGCCAAAGAAGAAAAGGCAAAGAAAAAGAAGAAGAAAAGAAGAAAGAAAGAAAGAAAGAAAGATGATGAAGACGAAACAACGTTCAAAAAGGAGATTACTTCTTACACATCAAAATTTACTTCTCCTGAGTATTTCAATTACAAACAGGTGGCTATGTTAATAGGAGGGAAAAAATTTAATTAAATTCAGTTGTTTTTTTTTTACATTGTCTGTAACGTTAATGAAAACAGGTTTCGGCCCACAATCGAAATTAGTGATGGTAGATGTGGCGTATTAATATGTCTAACTTTACGTGCATAGATAATCTTCACGTAAATGATTTTTTAGAAACAACTTGTAAGTAACTCCGAGGCCATTACAAAAAACTTTTAGTTTAAACATAATAAACTAGAAGTTGAGTCACTAGTAACAGTTGTAACATTGGGCTAAGAATTCCAATAAAGACCCCTAAAAATATGCAGACAAAAACATTAAAAAAAAAACTCAATTGATGCAATGTCCCAAACTATATATCTCAGTATCTACAATTCCAACCAACGGAAAACGAAAGAAAAGTCGTTAACACCACAAACGGTTTCACTTTCATGAATTATCATATCCAAATCAATCTAAAAGTACACAGACACTAAAGAGTTTATTATGCGCAATAAAAAAAAAAGATGGTAATTATAATGATAATGGTCATTACTGTCAAAGATGATGAACTCTTCTTGGTGAGAGAAAGCAAAAAAATTCACAATGCCATTAAGTTACAAAGGGCTTAGTTACTTTGATTGTAGGTGTAATTTACGGGATGGTTGTTACTGCCCTTGTTCTACCGATGACATCACCGGATAAAAAGACCGCCTCCATTCCCACCCTCAACACTTTGCGTTCCTGTTCAATGTTGGCGAAGCAGGGGAGAGCAGGACCCCATATTCTTAATAACAGAGGGTAAATTACTTTTAAGTCTATCTGGTCAAAAATCTAGACTCTTTCGGATCACCTTCAAAATTAAGATCTACGTTTCAGGACTTTTTCATGATGGCCCTATAGGCTACTCTGTCCAACTTTTGTTGGACATTTCCAATTTCTATTGTCAGACATTGCTAATTTCACTTTGTAACAACGTCCAACTGAAATCGGAAAGTTAATTGGAAAGAGTCTGTCATGTGAATTGCTTTCTTCCTGAATGTCCAGATAGAAACATCTCGAATTCCTTTGCCGAATTCACAAATTAGGAATTAGAGAGTGTAATTATGCAACCTCAACTTCACACAACATTGGAAAAAATAAATGGACATCAGATTTGTTGAGGTTAAAACAACATCTTAACACTTCAAACGAAAAAGTTTTAATTTTCAACTTCCTTTTGAGTTCATACGTCGATTAAATTGGCCATTCATATTTAATTTTAATAAGATTTTACTATCACATGTAATTCAACCTTTACCCCTTTTTAATTTTCTCTTCACCTACTCCAGAATGAAACCCCATTCAGGAGACATTCCAGAATTCATAAACACCGTCAAATGGTGCGAAGAAAAAAGAGAGAAGAAAGAAGGCACACAAAAGGGCTCAAGGGTGTTCTATGTCATCTGTGCAAGAGAGAAAAAGGGTTTGTGTCCCCCTTGTTTCCAGTTTAATAAAACAAATAAAAAACAATCCTTGGATGCAAAAACTGAAACAAAATGGACCAAATCAATTTTCCAAATCTTGTAGCATCTTTGTTCTGTTTGACCCTGTCACTGCCAATAGAATCGAGAAAACAAATTCTGAACAAAATGATAACGAAAAGATATACACAAAACGATATTCCAACCTTAGTTGGACAAACTTAGATGTACAAACCTGACCAGCACCAATGGCCAGATATTTCCTAGTATGCTAAATAATGCGTTAGAAAGCGTTTCACAGAGATTTCTGAAACCCCATAAGCAGTCTTTATTATATTACTGTGAATAAAAATACAAAGTTGGATCTATGCAGATTACAATATCAAGCAAAATGTAGTAAACTGAGAAATTCTAGACAAAGGTTCTATTACATTGCTTAGTAGTTTAGTATCTGTAATATATTTTATTCTTATCTTACTGCTTCCAATTGTATTGTGCATCAAGTGTAACGATCCAACTTAGTCTTTATCTTTTATCTGAAAAAATGAATTCATCTGCACAAGTTTATTATCATGGTTCAAATCGTGTAAAAAGCTTTTTCACCTGTATAAATTAAAAACTAGGCCTGATATACTATAAGATTAGTTACATTCATAAAAGTTGCATTATACAAATCTGTCAACATTATGAAGCCAAACGAAAATGGCTTCCACTGTTAAAGTATATGTGTGGACTAAACAATAAACATTTACTACTTGATCAATTTAGAACGTTTGTTTAAAGTCTTTCTCTAACTTAACTGAATCTAATTGTAATTAAAAATATTATTAGAACCAGTTCTACACTCACAAATGTTTTAAAGCATCATTATGCACTGCTTTCGAACAACTGTTTCCCTTTCACCTGTAGATATAATCGTTTAGAGAACATACACGTTCATTTAGGATTCAGGGATGTCTTTGATGGGATAATGGAGGAGGAGCTTCCCCTGTATCACAGACAAACAAACACACACTCTTCTCCTATAACTCATCACTGAACCATTTATTAAAATTGGTTCCAATGGTGAGGCTGCAAAGGCCACACATATTAAAGCTCTTCAGAAAAATACAATAATTAAGCATTTCTTGCGGAGGAGGTGGTCGGAATGAATGAACGAACGAGTGAATGAATGAATATCTGCTCTCCTACGGATAAGCCATTTAGCCTCCTTAATGGATTTATTTACAAATATATAATTTCTGATCCATTACAAAGAAATAATTACACCCATGCTCCACTCAAGTTATACTTATTATTTGTGCAGCATTACTGTAATTAGGTTTACAATCCTCATCCCAACTATTTATTTATTTCATTTTTTTTCCTCCTTTTGAAGTAGCCCATTTATCTTAGTCGTTCTCCGTTATGTAAGCGATTTTAGATAGTTTAAGCGAAGTGTAGTGTTGTGCTTTCTTTTCTATGCAAACAGATGATTCGGGTCTACCTTACAGAGATAAAACTTCGAAAGCAAGTTCTATCTGCTCATTGTAAAATTTAAATTAAAAAAAAAACTTCTTAAAAATGTATATACAATTTAAATTAAAACTTGTTTAAGATGAAGCCCCTACAACTAACGGTCAAATTTTGAACATAGACTGCAAAGTCGCATAAGCGATTATTAGAATTCTACTTCCACTTCAATTTCCTTTGATTTCCTTTAACCGTTTATTATACCTATGGATAATGTAAGCAAAAAAAGGGTCATCGTCTTTGTCCACCATGTTCCTTTTCACTCGAGTCCATGTCAACTCGACTCTTTGCTTAATCCAACGACAGCGGCTTCATCCTTCTCCATTTAAGATTAATTAATGTAGTTGTTCCTCATGTCTAGTCTCCAATATTTCACTAATATTAGACTCCTCGCTAATTAATTTCATCAAACTTTTGACTTTAAACAGCTCGAGAACGACGATAGAGAGGGCGATGAACGAATGGGTGCCCCTGCCTCCACAGAAGATAAAAAGCCAGCAACGGCGATCGATTATCGATTCCACCTAGCAATTTGAAAAGATGATACAGATAAGAAAGCGCCAACCACCAAAAAACACAACATGCAAAAAGTTTCTGTCGCGATTTAATTAACAATTTGTTTCTAATGAACTTCACGAAATATAATAATACACAGATTAAACCAAAAATTATAAGACAGTTACTACCCTTTCCTAACTCGTTCTTTGTCTCAAAGAGGAGGAATGGTGGTTGAAAAGAGGGGGGGGGGGGCTGGTAAAGCCTCCAATGCTGACGAACAGAATCCAATCAACGCCGATAGTGCATTTCTCCACCCTGAAAATTGTTGTGACGTCACGACCCATGGCGCCATTAATTTCACCACTGCTGGGCACCGCCAAACCGACCCCCCGGCCCAGCCAAGCAAACCGACCAACCAGCGGCTGACTCCGAAAAGCAAATTTTCCTTTCTCCCCCCTTTCACTTCTCTCTATCTTTTTTTTTAATGCCGATGAGACGATTATGTGACGCGAATCCATTATAAAGGCTTACAGACAAAAATGTCGCCCAGGACCTAAGTTCTGTTCAAAATCAAACACACCATCAAAGCAGCGCCTCCTTCTCAAAAACTTAAACTTTCTACTTTTCGGGGTTGAAAATTTTTTAATTCAAATATAAGGTATTTTTGTTTTAATTTTTTCTTTCTATCGTTTAATTATATATCTAGCTACCATCATTTTGCTTTTCCATCTTGCCCCACACAAAGAAGGAACGAAGTAGAGCAAACAACAAAAGCATAAACGCCATTCGGCTCGCTCTCAAGTAGTACAGACGAACACTTAACGATAGTTTTAAGCATTTCTAAAAAAAAAAAAAAAAAATTTCTTCCTTTTCATTTTACGACAAAACAAAGAAGGGGTCTCTTTTGCAAATAATTAGCTTCCAGAATAATGGCTCAATAAATTCCCTTCCAAATATCCGAGCCTATTAACAACGGGGCATTTTTACTGTCATAGATCACGAATTTCGGTGGCGCCCTTCCTACAAAATGCGCAAAACAAACATTACCAGTGAAATGTTAAATGTAATCAAAATACTGGCTGGCAATATGCAAGCCTTATGAAGCAGATATTTCGTTTTCCATACCGAAATACATCGCACTGCGAAGTCGTTTATATAAGAAACCAAAAGCGTCTCGAAAGAGTTTCGTTTTCCATACCTTACTCGTTATGTAGAATTTTATTTGTTAAGTTAATAGTTAATAATAGTAACAACTTAAATTATTATTAACAGACTATATACTGGCTGCATGAAGGAAAATTTCAATATATAAACCAAAGAAGCCCGATCGGAGTAAACCATGCTTAAGCCGTTCACTTGGTAAGCAATGCATTCTGTCCGAATGCTATTCAAATAATTAAAATTACCGCTTAACAAGATTTCACTGGATGTTAATTAAAAATCTACACATTACTTTCCTAATATTCAAAAACTATATTTAACAATTTAAATCTAAATGAAAAGGAACTTTTAACAAGCGCTCAATTTGCACAGCTTAAATGTCGCAAATGACTCAAAAACGAACTTCCTAACCCTTTCAAGTTTTAAAAAATTGTGACTACATGAACTTAAATAACTTACGAATAAATGACAGATTCAGAATTAAGATCTCAATTCCAAATAACTTAACATGTCAATTTCAGTTTTCATCAATTAAAACGAGGTCATAAATCACATCCAATTCAAGTTCGGGAAAAACACGAGGGTGAATCCTTTAGCCGCAAAAGATTTCATGTTCAAATATCCGACAAAACGCTCGACATATTTTGTTTTTAGGTCAAAATGTCAATTCCGTAGAACTAGCATACCACGTATTTCATAATGTTAACTTGCATATTTGATTCAGTTTATTAACCAGGCAAACGGCCAATCAACTTGGGATGCAAAGGATTCGAGAGAGGAAAAACCTCATTTTCCACGGGTAAAATTCAAAATTCTAAATGAAATACTCCGATAATAACAAATTCACTCATAATAGAATCTCACTTAAAATACATTCAAAAGATTCATCCTTATAATGGCTATGAAGACATTCAATTTAAAACGAACTCAAAAGATTAGCTAACCCATTCCTGGTGTTTTGTTTAAAGACGAGGTCGCAAAATCTATTAATAAATCTATTAATTAATAGTTATATTTTAATAAAAAAAATCAAATCGACAGTAAAATATGAAAAATCTCGATAAGAGTGTAATACAAATTAGATATTCAAAATCGACTTCTTATCCAAAATGACCCTATTTACTATACTATGGAGCCTCAAGTTCTCCTCAATCTGGGCGATAGTGATCAATAATATCGGTTTTCAGGAATGATTGATGGCATTCAATAACTATAAAAAAACATTATATGAATATCATAAGAGACAGGAGCAGCTATTTATAGGATGCATGGAGACGGATGAAAATGAAGAAACCTTCTGCCATAGATTATAAGGAACCCTGAAACAACTTAAGAACGGAAGGGTTCACATGCTTTTTAGAATTCTCAACCGACAAATCAACAGGAACAGAATTCAAAACATAAATTTAGTAAGTTTCGATTAAAGCTATAAATATGTAACAATTTTCTTGCAATGCAGATAACAATAGCCACTCATGCTCTAAACGCATTTCTAATCTATTTCTCGTGCGAATATATATGACACAACCTATTACTAAGTATTCTCAAGATTAACAATAATCACTGCTAAGCTTATAAAAACAAGCTTATAGATAAAAATACTAAATGCACCTATGTAATAATTACAATGCATCAACATCATTCATTGTGTTTAAACTTGTGCAACAACATTAACTGTTTATTTAAGTAATAATCAGTTAATTTAACTGCAAGAATCATGATTCTTCATTTTTGAAAACCTTTTGTCTAAACGCATGAATTCATTTGGAGTGAAATCGAAAAGAGTAAAAGTGGATAAAGTGGACAAGAAGAAAGAGGAAATTGCTAAAATATACCCGAAAATATATAAATATACACTAGTAACTAAAGGATTCAATTAGAAACTACACAAAACATGACCAACTATTCAAAAAATAAACACAATTTCAATTCGTTAAAGCCAAAGCTTGACAAAGGTCCCATTTAATATACCTGTATCGTATCATATCATATTCCTTCCAGTCATTATCATAACCGAGCTGTTTAATAATCAGTTTACGATGTTTATGAATGAAATGTTCATAGCAACATTGGTCGACATGAATAATAAAAAAAAACAATGAAAATTGTACATGTGTTCTAACGTAAAGCAAGAGCTAATTTTACATACTGCCCTGTGTAACATTTCCAAAGGCTCGCGTATATTTACAACAATACACAGAACAAATGCAACAGCTTTGTATTTCGTTATAGTTATTTTTGTATTTTTTACGAGAAATACGAATAATTTTTCACCAGAAAGTTCGTTAATATAAATTTGGCTGGTTTCAATAACAAGACGAAAATGTTTTTTTTTTTCACGTTGATAAACAGATACCGCCTCACAGTCTTTTTCGAAAATATGTATGTATTCATAATATCTACATATAAAATAGTAAATTATTAACATATAATTATTAACATTAAATTTTTAACATCTAAGCAGTCTGATGTTTTACGACCAAACAAGCTGAACCTGCGATGTAATCTCTTGTTTTCATGATGCCGTTTTATATTTTCAGTATTGTTTAAGTGGCCCCGTGCGAAGTATGGATGTATATTATTATCATTATTGTTAAACATTTTCGTTTCTTTTTTTTATTATTTCACAGCTCAATCTGAAAAGTTTTGTTAAACTTATAAAAATTTTGCCAACCTTTGTCTAAATTAATGACCGTAGCCACAGTTTCCATAATTTGTCACGTTGCAAAATAAGAGACTCGGACATCAGGGTCTAGCCGCATTTAGGCAAATTTTAAAAATTACATAAAACTATCTTCGTATTACTCTTTGATTGCAACAAGGACCTTCATGTTTCGTTTTAAAAATTTATTGCACTACTTGCACATGGTCAACTCTCGTCTGAAATAATATGCAGTCTACTTTAATAAAATTAAAATCACTCTACCGTCTACCTGAATAAAAAACTTAATTAACCTAATACTTTAATTAAAAGGCTGACTGTTGTTAAGAACTCCACATTCAGTGTTCTTTGCCTCCATTTAATCATTACAACTTAAGGCAATGTTACTCCTCTGAAGAGTTATCTCCAATTACCGATTGGACCGTAGCAATCGACGAGATCAATCATCACTTGTGCCTCCATCCAATAACAAGAATGACCACGAAATGAATTCAGCTGCATTATCAGTCACATCACATTCTTGTTGCACCATTCATTTTACAACGAGTACATTCTTAACACAGGGTTACAGTCTGTGTTATTCGAGATTGGTGGAAACACAATTTGATGTGAAAATCAAGTTATATAGATTCTTTTCTTTCAACTCTCTTAATAAAGAAACAATTATTTTTAAAGTAAATAATCTTAATGTTTAAATTAAATTTGTATAATTTCTCCTTTAATCAGGTAAAAATCGATAAATTAAAATATATAAGAACAAAATAAAAGTCACCAATGTTAAGATAGTCTTGTGGATGAAAGTCTTGCAGAAGTCTTGTTATTGAGAAATTTGTTGAAAACGAGACTTCTCCAAGACTTTAATCCACATGACTATCTTAACAGTGGTGACTTTTATTTTCTTTTTATATATTTTAATTTATTAATTTTTACATGATTAAAAGAGAAATTATACCAATTTATTATTAACATTCCTAGACTAATAATAATCTTAATGTTTAGTACAAAACTTACAACACCAATATGCTAACATACCAGAAGGTGTAGATGCATGTCGTTTATAAATACTCCCAAGTACAGGGTGCGTATCCTACTCCCGGGAGGAAAGGTCACATTTCGTGTGAGTATAGAACGAGTTATTTTAACTCAAAAGTTAATATAAACATATAGTTTTTTTAATAAATAGAGAAAAATAGTAAAGAAAATTCCACGGCCTGGACTCGAACCAGGGACCTTCGGGTATACGCCTTGCCGTTTCTATTATTATATAGTTTTTTATTAATGGTTTCCGATATATAATTATTGATTAAGAATTGCATAATTTAAAGCAGTAATTTAACTGTGGCGCTTCATGTTGATTTTATTATTTACAAAATACACTTCCTGAACAACTGGAAGATATTCCTCTGACTACACGAATAACACTGTATTTTCAGCACGACGGAGCACTTCCTCATAGCAAGATACATGTGACCACCTTTGTTTTTTTCTAATTGCTGGATTGTCGCAGTGGAGCAGTTAGTTGACCACCAAGATCACCCGACCTAACTCCCTTTGATTTCTGCTTGTGTTAAGTGTGACTTTTATAAAAACTATAGTCAATACACGAGACGAGCTTATTGCAAGTATAACAGGTGCTGAGAACATGAAGATGCCTTTAGGAGTGCAACTCGTCACATTCTCTTAAGAACTGAAAAATGTATCGAAGTACGTGGTGGGATATTTGAAAGTTTGTTATGATAAAGTTATTAGAATGTTAATACAGTAAAATAAAGGCCGTATTAGAAACTTCATAATTTTAATTCAAATAGCTGTACCTCAGAAACCATTAATAAAAGACATGTTTTATATAAATTTTTTGCCTTAGAATAACTCATTCTATATCCACAGGAAATATTAACCTTTCCTCTCAGGACCCCTATATACAAATCTGTTCCATTTAAGTAAACGCTCAGACGGCTGAAACAAAAATCCAAAATTAATTCGTCATAAAGTGTCAGTGAATCTTTCCCTGTAGTAATAAGTTATGATACATGTAATCCATATCCAAAAAAGACGATTCTATTCAAAATCATTCATTCTTCCTATCTTTTGCTTTCTTTCCCCAGAGGCAAGCCACAAGACGAAAACCAAGAGAAGATGGTCTGGAGAAGAACAAGAAAGGAAATATTCAAATGGGGGACTATGCTTACACATCCCCCAAAGTGAAGAAACTTCCGGGAACGCCATGTGACTTTATCTCCCCTTAACCCAAAGAGGAGTCTGAAAACAGTTGCCGAATTGGAAAAGGTCTCCCTCCAAACGCAACAGATGATGGAAAACAAGAACCCGCGTTAAGGGATCAAATCATTTAGACACTAGGTTCTCCTCTCTCTGTGCGTGTGTGCGCGTAGACGATAGATTGAATCGGGGGGGGGGGGGGGGGGGTAGGGGGGGGGGGGGTAAATGGGGAGGATGGAAAGGGGGTTCTTTTCGTTGGATCTATTGAGAGATGATGGCGATGATGATGATGAGAGTTTCCCTTTCCCCCTACATCCTCAAACCTTCTTCCCATCTCGTCCACTTGTAATTTTCCCACTGATGGAAAAATTGCATCTACCTTAAATAAAAAGCAACAGTAACATCAAACCCCCAGCTTCTGCCTCCCCTCTCCTCTCTCTTCAACAGAAGCACTTTCTACTAAAAGAACAATTTAACCATCATCGTTTCCCTCTCGTGGCAACCCAATGGGTATTCATTTCATTTCCCTAATCCTAATAAGCACGCATTATTATTGCTCTTTAGATGGTAATAAAAAAAATCAACATGTGGATTGACTTTTGGTCTATACCCAATCAATGGCATTCTTAATGGTCTAATACATGTAGTACAACTTATCAGCAATCCTCATTTAAAAAAAAACAATCTGTATAATAGCCTCAGATAATTTATATATCCTATCCAATCACAGCAATTGTTATGTTCACAATCCTGTATAAAAGCGTTATAATTTCCTCTTATCATCACTTTGAAAAAGCCGGGAATAAATGGCGAAACTAGTCAGTTTCTTCAAACTAAATATAATGTATTGTAAGGCCTCTATACATCATATTAGAAACAACAATACAACGACGCAAAGACCTGTTGATTATTACCTAAGATTTTAACATAATCGTAACCCAACATCAAAAAGTAGTAGTACTAAGCAAACTTAAAGCCAACGTTCAAACGTAATATGGTAATTTGGTTTGATAGCTATATAAAACCCTCACAATACAGTCAATCTTAACACTCAAATAGCTGTAGCTCAGGGTACTTTTATTGTTGGAGCTAAAAAAAATCTCTCAATAACATTATAAAACTATCCTTGCGGAACTTCAAATTCGTTTAGATTCATGTATATGATCTAATAACCACAAAGGCAATAAAAAAATAGGAATTGCTTAGTTGTGCAAAATGAGGAGAGAAAAAAGATAACCGCACAGCTCCCTCGTTTTTTTACTTATTATCCAATCAAGATCTACAATGTAACATATCTTATAATCTTAATTGAAAGCATGCGTATTCGAAAAAAAAGATGCAAAATGGAATCAGCCAACTGTATATGTTCAATCAGACATAAGAACGTGCAATGGTTATTAATTAAGTTAAAAACCTAATATAAAATTCAGATTGAAAGGCACTTTTTCAATTTGAATCTGTTGCATCTTGATCTTAAGTAAAATTTTAAATGCAGTCCATATGTAATCGGACCATTTAATATGTGGAGAATTGATTCCACTTATTATTTTTTTTTCACCTTCCTCTTCCATCTATTAGAAGTGTTTCTAAAGATGGACCTCCAAAGTTGGCAAGAGTCCAGTCACAACCAAATAGGGAAACGAGAAAAAAAAAAGAAAGTTTTTAAAGCAATAAGTATCTATTACAAGTATCTTGTTCAAAAGGAAAAAAATTAGAGAAAATAATTATCTTACAATCCCAAAAGGAAAAGCCACTACTTTAATACAGAGATAAAAATTCGAATTCTTCTTGAATGAAAAATTAACATCAAATCATGCATGTCACCTAAGCAAATTTAATTCAATTAAGTTCGCTCTAAAAGGTGTATGTGTGACTCTATTCCTACTAAATAACTGGTCTCGATTAACATTAAATACTGGCCTTCAAAGTCTTTACAAGCAGGATGGCCAATATAATAACACTTCCAGAAACTGATTAATGTTAGCAAGCAATAGGCTTTGGTCATGTTCAACTATGTTGGATGCTCTGCCTAAACAAGAAAAAAATGGCTTGAATCATGCACTTCAATAATTCAAAAATTAATGAATAGCTAAGAGATTAGGTAAGGTAAGTCTCTGCCCATCCCTCTATCTAAATCTTCATTTAAGAGTCAAGTAATAGTGCAAGGATTAGAACTTGAAATGAAAATTCTATTTGCTTTTTGGCATGTTAATTTCTTTCTGAAGTTGATGGAGGCCTTGCAGTACATGCAGGAAAGAAATCACACAGAATTCTGATAGGCTTCTATTTTTATTGCTGGCTTTGTTAAGGATATACCTTGTCAGTAAATCCTTGATAAACTTTATCAAGTAGGAAAGTACAGGAATTCTTCATTTCATAACATACTTTCTTTTTCTTTAAGAGAGATTGAATATTGTTAGGAAAAATCTATATCAATAGTTTAATTACTAGAAACTTTCTTAAGAACACAACGCATCTTGAGTGGTAAAAAAAAAAAAAATAAAAACTGTAGTACGATTACAAGAATAAAAACTTATCATTTTTATGCATTGAAAAATGGGTGATTGTTTTCTTAAATATTCTTTACTCAGTGAAAATTAAAAATTCAAACAGGAACAAATAAATAAAACTAAATCACCAAAGATGAGTTTAAACAGCAGTCATAAAGGAAGACAAAACATTATATTGTGATATATACATACATACATACTTTATATAATAAGATTCATAATACACTATGCATTGAAAATCCAAAGAGTAGAATGTATTTTGAATTTTCTTCACTTTGGGGGAGGAGGATATATATGAAATGAATTTTGGGTTTTTATGTTTCATATGTATTCTGAATATATGGGTATATCCAGTTTGGATGGGTTTACAGATGGGGGTGGTTTCCTAACTCTTTAAGTTTGCCTTCTAGAGCTGTTCATGTTCTATCACAACAATTTCTTTTAATAAAATGTGTAAGGTTAAGTGCGTCTAAAGAATGGAAGTAAATAAAAAAAACTAGGAGATTAAAAGTAAATAAAAAACAAAAAACAAACAAAAAAAAAAAATTAAAAAAATAATAATAAATAAACTTTTTGACTAACAAACCTTAACCAAAACTCCTAATGAAGTTCTAAAGGGATAAGGATTAGGGAGGCAAGAAGGCTTGTCAGAGTTAACAAGGCCTAAAGACACTTCAGAGCAATCTTAACCATGCTATGAGCCCATCACAAGGAAAAATCTGATGACTTCACTAATGTCGTAAAGCCTTCATAAAGCCTACATCTGCAACAAATAGCATTATGCAGAAAGCAGGTTTTGTTTTATGCCTACACAATTCACAAATAAATGTTAATCATTCATGTCAGGTGCCTTGTTATTCAATTTATGAAAATTATTTCCATCTCATATGACATGTTAAGAGATATGGCTGACACTTAATTAAGTGAATATTTTAAATGTTAATTTTAAGAATTGAGCAAAGAACTAGTGCACCAACCCTTTCTGACAAAACTTGGATCTAGGCTCCTTATTAATTTTAATACTTTTGTTGAATTTGTGACAGCTTATGTGCAAATATTTTCCCTAAATTCAAAAGGAAAAAATTACTGAAGCTATCGTTAGTTACAAAAAAAAAATTCTGGAAGATGAGTACTTAATATAACACTAACGCTGCTTCACTACATTCAGGGACATGATTTCTCACCTAATTATTTATACAATATGTGAAGAGTGGAAAATTCCAATTCACAAGTTTCTGATTCTAATTTTGCACTCAATTAGATATTTCTTTCAATTTCTATTACTACTAAATCAAGTAACAAGCCATCTGGTGACAAAAAATTTCACCATTATTTGGCCACATCAAATTTCCTCATGGCTAATTCCATTTTTAACATGCACATAAGTCAGCTTAAAAAATCCTCTTACAAAAACACTATACTTGTTACATAAACGTAGCCTTTTCTTGTCGTATATATTTAAACAATCACGCTCTCCATTCACTTTTCCACTGAAGCCATGAGAATTACCATAGTCAATTTGCATTTTTATATAAATAATTCTTTTTAATTAGAATAATTAAAAGGTCATCAAAATAATGCAATGTTTTCATCAATGTTAAGAGTAAGGTTGCCATCATCATTATAATCTCAAACATAAATTTTTAAAATGCTGATTTTAGCAGTTCATTGGACCATCTTTAAAACATGCAGTTATTTAAAATTCCTTCAGACTATAAACAGAAACTAGATTTCATACCATACCTTTATCAACATAAATAATCAATATCAAAAAAATAAACAAAAAAAAAAATACCATGAAGTCTCATCTTTAGTTTTAATATTTTATTATGATAAAGGGGCTGTGAAATAAATTGCCTATAAAAGTAGGCAACTTTTTTATGCATAACAACCAAAAAAATAAAAAATAATTTCATTTCCCTCATCCCCTTGGAGTATCATGTGCTAAGGAATGCTTTTTATTCCCTACTCTTATTCAGTTGAGAAACTCGAATGGCATTTTTTAGTTCACTGGCTTCAAGTACAACTCAGTAATGACTATGTTAGTGAACTAACCACAGGCTTTGTGTTTACAAGTGTTCAAAGCACTTGCAAGAGAAACCACAAATTCTTTAAACCATCCTTTCCAAGTACCAACAGGCAAGCAACAAAACAAAAATTCACTTAACAAGTAATTTCATTAATATAGCTAAATGAAAAATGTGTTTTGTAAAAAAAAAAACAAAAAAAAACAAAAAAAACTGCAAAGCATAATTAAAAGTATTACAGGTATAATTATTATAATAATCCTGTATTTCTATGAAACCAATGTAAAATGCATAATGGAAATAAAGTTCATCTCCAATTTGAAAAGCGTAAGAAATAATCAATTGATGTATGACAAAAATAAAATTTAATTAAAAGCACTGGATCTCCTTTGTATGACTCATTATCCTCTGTGAATAAGTTCCATTTATATGATATTTGCAAAACAATTCACAAGGAAGTAATGCTTTAAATATAAAAAGACTGTAATAAGCCTACTGTATATCAAACATATAATAAAAGAAATAAAAATAATTTAAAAGCAAAAACAACATGTGTCTTGTTTCTCCTTTTATAAATGCATTCATCCTTTGGAAACTGCATAAATAAATACCACCCATGCAAATTTTCTTCTCTTAAATAAATCTTTTCCAGAGTAAAGAAAGTTTAGATAACTCAATTTATGTTATAAATCCCGCTTTAATTTCCATATAAATTTATTCCAAAAGAAAGAACATAAATCAAATGCTTACCAATGTTTTCAGAACATTAAAAATTACATAAAAACAATTCATCATGACGTAAGCTTACCTTGAAATATTTGGATATATTATCTAACAATTAATGAAAAGTGGATAATTAAAATGCACCATTTCATGGAAATCAAAATATGTAAACGTTACTGGGAAAAAATCAACTGATTGCATGATTTACATTTACTTCCACATATACATACAGCTTAATATGACTCGATTTCGCCATATACTTACCTTAAACACAAACATTTACTTTAGT
This sequence comes from Rhysida immarginata, assembly GCA_023313115.1. Classification (NCBI taxonomy): domain Eukaryota; kingdom Metazoa; phylum Arthropoda; class Chilopoda; order Scolopendromorpha; family Scolopendridae; genus Rhysida; species Rhysida immarginata. The sequence goes on along the minus strand of JAHWFO010113004.1, from coordinate 2,094,983 downwards.
GATTAATATACTGCAGAAAGTTTTTCTGAAATTAATTAAGAAATCAGTTTAAAAATTATTTTGCTGAGAAAGAATCAAGAAAAGAAATGATAGAGGCAACATGCTCTTCGTTGTGACTTTTATTAAGCCTAACTGGCGGAGGCCCGTCAAATGTTGATGTTCCGCTATGTTTTTTTTGTTTTTTTTCAATAAAAAGAAATAGCAAAGTCAAATTATAAATACCTATAAGCAACATCAACAATGCATTAAGCAATCATCTTAAAATAAAATTAAATTTGACGTTAGTTTTCCTAAGTCAATGGTAATTGAATATTAACAAATGGAACAACAATGAAAAATGGATCTAATAGCCACAAACTATAGGTGTTTTGGTTTACACAAATGTAATTGCTAAATACACTTTTAAAATATATAAAAGTATCCATATTAGTGTACACACTCCTGGAATTAAAGAAAATGAAAAGCAACTTTAAAAAAACAAAGCATTGCCCTCCATACCCTGCAGTAATCGACGACTATCATTATCACAGCATCTATTCTTAATATACATGTAACTGTTATTTCATTAATTAACTATAAAATAATTGTAAGCTCTTAAATAAATAAATTAGTACAAATATATTTTTAACTGAAACAAGAATTATTTACAAATTAAGTGGCATGAAAAACAAAGGTGGAGCGCTCTGCCCATGCATCCAATACCTACGCATGCTGTCGCCGCAGGTAGCGGAACCCGATGCAATAGCTTCCATTTGAAAAAAAGGCATCAATAAGTCTTTATTACATGTCTTTTGTTGGTTGGAGCCAAGCAGCTATTAATTCTAAAGAGTCAAATGTTTTTATTGTGAATTTTTTTTGCAACTTCTTTACCATACAATAGATATTCCACGGGCAACACAATGAAGGCAACACAACAACATCGGCCGGCAACGCTACAACACAGGCGATGTTCTCGGCAGCGACGCATGATGACTATAAGCATTAATCCAATAAAGTTAAATTGGTAATTTACATTCCAGTTGATTAACACAAATGGATATCAGGTTAAACCTTCCAGACACTGCATGGAACTCTTCACTGAAATCATCAAAGGGAACAAATGAAAGTGCCAAAATCCAGTCAAACGCTTCGGCTCGTGCATCGCCTCGCTATCGGAGCCGGGTCTGCTGCAAACCACCTGCAATGCACATCGAACCGATGTAATACCCTACTATACTTGATGGGTTGGGGTTATAGCCAACTTCTTTTTAGATACTAGTATGGCATAATTATCTTCACAAGTTGCTTTTCCTCCTATTGTGTACGGGTGGTTTTTTACCCTCGCAATCTCGAAGGAGGAAGATTGCAGGCCGATAGGAAAAAAACCTCCTCATCTCTCTATACAATCTAATTTTCTTTTCGTCCATCAAAAACTGCAATCACATCAAGGCTTGACTACCCATGCTTGAACATTAACCGATAAATATAGTATAGATACAGCTGATATTACACCAAAAAACACAGCAATATTTGTCAATCTAGTACAGGAACACCTAATTGTCCTTAGTGGTGATTCGCTTTAACAAAGACAAACAAAGAAAACATATTTAAAAGTAATTAAAATATTAGCACCAAATATTTATTAAATATCAACATTTCTCAAAAAAGTTGATGGCTTTCTGCTAATGGTAATTTTGCCTTTAGAATAACTCAAAAATGGCTTTTCCTACAACAGAAACAACAACATTGTACTCATACCTTCAAACGAATACGAGAAAGATGAAGAAAAAATTTCTTTACTTTGACATACAGTTGAATGAGTGTTGAATAGAAGAGGAGTGGATTTGGGGGGGTAAGAGAATGAAGATAAAAAAAAAAAAAGAGGGGGGAATAGAAGATTGAAAGGTGGGTGAAGAGGGAAGGGGAAAATTGATAGTGGACCAGCCAAAATATTTGTGCATTGTAGTGGAACCTCCTGAGATGAAGAGGAAACAGGAAGAGGCTGAGGACCAATAATTAGGGGAAAAAGAGAATCAGAATTGTGAATTTTGGTTCTACATGATCTCATGATATAGTTGCCACATCATACATGTGAGAATGTATTAATGGCTCAGATATGTGAAAAAAAAAAAAATCAACAAACTTCCACAATTAATATTTCAAGTAAGTTATGTGTGGAAATATGTATACAATCCTTTTCTTCATTTATTTAAAAATTTTAAAAGAAAGTTCCAAGAGGTGCCTTGTAGACAACTATTCACACCAAAGGTTTTCACCTCTTTCTTCTCCATTCTGCCAAATGGCGGGCCGCCATGTCGTGCTCTCTGCCGCTTTTCCTATTGTTAGGCCTAATTTCGGTGCGGCTTCATCCGATACAATTGTGTTCTGGAAAATGATTGACAGGTCCAATGGTCCTACTGGTGGCTAGATTGCCACTCGAGCCTCAAGTTGTAATAAGCATCTCCCACAAAGAAATAAAAGAAAGCGGATGGTAGAAGAGAGAAGAAGAAAATGCTTTATTTGTATACGACATCGGAGAATCTTTTTTTTTTTCATTTCGCCGAACGCCGCTAAAGCGGCTTCATCATGCGCAGCGATCAGCGGCGCAGTTGATCCGCCGACGTGGCACTTAACGTACAAATAACTTGAATGGATTAAATGAATTGTTAAGTAAACATATATACATTTACCAATGTTATTTGATTAACATAGTAACCTCGATGGATGAATGTATGTTGTAAATTTCAGTTTAGGAAATGGATATTTGCTCGTATCCCATTTCAATGTCATTTCTCATTTCACCTTTAAATCTATATGTATGAAATGAATTTATAAATGAAAATTAATAAATAATAAAACACTTTTGGAATCGCCATCCACAACACTTTAACTGTACGTCTATTAAAATGCATGCAACGTCTTTATCATGGTCACAATTTTTTTTTTTATTTTTTTTTTTTTTTTTTTACTTATGAAGGGTGCGAACTTGCCACACAATTATTCACCCTTTCATCAATATGGCCAAAATCCTGTTGCACAAACTTATTACGGAGCATAAACAACAGGTCAGAGTAATGTGTGACTTGCATTTATAAGATTAAATAAACATGCACATACTCATTACAAAGTTAAAAATAATTTACATCTTTTATCAAAGGGTTAATGGATTTTGATAATAAATTAAGCCGAGTTTGTTCCAGCTGCGGTAATAAAAATCGACAATGTATTAACCAAAGGGTTATGGAAAATTAAAACTGACACAAGACACTTACTTACTTTAACTTGATAACGGTGGGTCACTATACAGGGCACTAGCAAGCATTCACAACTTCAAATGTTTCTTTGTTGTCTTATGGAGAGGAAGAATAGAATGAAAGAAAAAAAAAGTTAAGAACAAAATTTTAAAACAATAAAGCATTTTTCCCCCCTCCAATAGATGACAGCATTAAACTCATGACAAGAGAGAGTAATAACGGGAGGGGGTTACGTTGTCAATTATTAGAAATTATCTACCCCTCCCATGAAATATCTTTTCACACTCTTACACTAAGATTACAGCTTCAAAATTTTTGATTTTAGACTGGATTAAATCTACGATTTGTGTAAGAGTACAATTTATTCTCTGCATTGTTTACAGTTATAACCACAAAAGAGGAAATGCATTTTTGGTGGTGATGTTCTGACATTGTCTATCATTAGATACTTTTATACCTACCAATTACTAAGTCAGCCAATTCTTTTTCCCTTGATGGATTTGTCATATACTGTGAATGGACAGTACTTCTAGGGTTGCTGTTTGCTTTTGACCTGATAAAGATAAATTTAATGGGATTTTTAAGAAAAAATAAATAAAAATTTATATGGGCATACATAAAACATAAAATGTATATTACTTTGATTAGTTTATCTTAAATTATTAACTTCAGGTTTAATCATAACTTTTTTCTAGCATTTTGATACCCCAGTGAAGAAATTAGTGTGAATGAATTTTACATATTTTTTTTTTTATTTTATTTTTTTTTACTTATTAGGGCTTGGGGGGGGGGGGGGGGATTTTATTCAGGATAAACAGCATCTTGGGTATGGTTAGCTTAAATTTTATAAGGGATAATTAAAGTTAGCTTCAATCTTTATTTCAATATAAATTTTTTTTAAATTGTTGATGTTATGCTTTCCATGAATATTTTGAAGTTTATTTTGCTGATGAGATTTGCACTGCCATTCAGCTTTTCAGAAAGCAGTTCGAGGTTATATTGGATTAGGATTGGTTATATTGACAATTATTAAATTTGGAATTTTTTAATAATTTTTTAAAAATAATTTAAAAATTTTTAAGCAGATACTGCTTAATTCTTATTTATTTGCAATATATTTCCAGCCATGTGTCAAATGTTATTCTCAGGTTAAGAGGTGCATTCAGATACGTGTCAAGCTTTATTGAACCATGGTATTAAAAAAAAGAACTCGTATAGAAAACGAATTGATTTACGTGTTCGCTTAAATATATTTCACGATTTTTCTTTTATTTTTTAAATAATAAAGTATTACTGAAAACGAAAGCTGTTTTTCATTCAGGTACAAGCTTAACTGAAGGGGAACGGCTGAGGGTGTCTTAGTTATAGTAGCAGCTTAATGAGCTAGATCGTCTAAAGCCTATTTCAGCTTCCTTCCTTTAAAAAGGCTTGTAAGTTAAGCCGCAATAAATTCTGTATAAATAGGAACTGGCATTATAAAACAGCAAAAATACGACATCCAAAACACTGCAGTGGGAGCATGCTGACGTTAGGCTTAAAATTCGTATCCCCGTGACACCGGCGTTGAGCCCGAATGGAGGGCAGAGGAGCACATGCGAGACTAGGATCGAGCTTCGTTTTTTATCCAGTCACTCTAGGTTCAAGAGAAAGGAAAGGATTCGCGTACCTGAATGCAAAGAAAAATGAGCGCTTAGAAACTGAGAACTACCGATTAGGTTCGGGAGCCCGCAGTGAGCGTAATGGCGGAACTCACCTCGGCGACAAGGCAAAAAGAGGGGAAATTGCGAGTGCGCAAGCGCAATGGAAGCGCGGCTGTCAGGACGGAAGCGCCCTCGAGCGTCCACTCTGTGCAACTTGCGCTCCAACTTGGTGGCCAACAAAGCATTGCGCCCGGCGATTGCTACTTGGGAGCCAGGCGAGTGTAGTCGTTGTAGAGAGTGAGAGAGACCGGGTTGGTGCGCAACCACGACCGAAGTGAAATTTTTCTACTCCGCCTTTCCGCACGTGGCGTAGGAAGCGCTCTCCCATTTTTTTCTCCCTCGACTCACCAGAGTGAAACAGACGGATTAAAAAAATTATAATAATCATTTCACGTTATCGGAAAGAGAGGCCCACATCGACAGTATTTGTGTTTATTGTTATTGTTGTTGTTGTTGTTCGCGTAGTTTCATAGAGGCAAGTGTGGTTCGTAGTAGTCGTAGTAGTATTAGTAGTAGCTGTAGTAGTAATCGGCTTCCACAAGCGAATGATGACGGATAATTTCTGCTTCTTTTTTTCTCTCTTTTTGTTTTTTTAACAATACTATGTTACTTCCCTCCCCTCGTTACGATCAGCTTGGGAAAAAAAATAATTCAATGCACTGTCAGCATCTTCAGCATCGTCGTCGTCGTCATCCGACTGGGAATGAAATTATTTCGGGAATGAAAATTTTACAGTGAAATTTTTATTCGGTGTGTATCCTCATTTTTTTTTTTTTTTTAGTTTTTTGGTTTTTTTTTGGTTTTTTTTGTTGTTTATCTTTTATGTGTGTGTGTGTGTGCTTTTTCCTAAAGGGAGAGGGAAAAAATCCAAAAGGAACAATTTCTCCAAACTCGATTTCTTAAAAAATATTACCAATTTCTCGACTCCTATGTGAACACCTTAAAATAGTATAATGTTTGTGCTTTCTGTGTGACTTGCCTCAAAAAAAAAAAAGTGTCCACTATAAATCAACTGTGTTTCATCAAATTCCGATCTTCTGGGAGCCAAATACGTTGTATTCCTTGACAAAGCATCGTGGAGAGAGAGTGAGAGAGGAAGCAGGTGAAAAACGTCGTCTACGACCCTTCCATGCCCCGCCTACAAGACGACAACACAGGTAAGCAAGAAATTTACCGCTACCCGTTTATTTCTTAATTACCTCCCAACAACAACAACCAAACCATAGTTAAGCAGCACTGATCAAGTCAGCATCGGATGATTAATTATCATGACGTAGTTAATATCACGGATTTTTACTCTTTTTCGGGCTTTTCACCGGATTTTCTTGTTGCGTTTTGCGTAGGTGTACGCTGACTTTGATGCAGTAGCAGATTCTGCCGTGACCCTTCTTCCACCCCCAACTTATCAAGACCATCACCGGCGCACCACCATGAACGTAAGTAGACCATCTTTCACTTTTTTTTTTTTTGGACCCACCCCTCTGCACACGTGCTATCCAAGTTTACCCCAGACCCAATAACCCCCTTACCCCCCACCTCATTCCATCTCCCCCAGTTTTTTAATTTTACACAACAAAAGTAGAAGTTGGAATCGCTTTATATCGAATCACAGAGATATCATAGGAAAGCGCCTTGCATTATTATACTTTTATTATGAAATTTACTTATATAACTTAAGTGGAGTTATCCTCTACTATAATACTGTCATGTTGTCCTCGTTAATTCTAAATAGTTAGCAACGCCTTCTTAGCTTTAACGCAGCTCCAAAAAGCGTACTTTCCAGGCGCTTTGCCGTTTCCAAAAACTTTTTAAGTTAGAATCCATAGAAGAATAGTTGGCAATTTATGTTTTTGTTTTTTTCCTGGACCAGAAACCCTATAGAGTTATGCTAATCAAGTATATAACACTAGTATGCATATATAAAGCTTTGAAATAGTATTTATGCCGTAGAAAATTTGCCGTATTTAAGTGTGTATTCTGAAGTAAATTTAACCATCAAGTATAATGCAATCCCCACTTTTTTATGGAAGACAGGTATTTGCGTAGCCTGGTTAACAAACTCGAAATATCACTACTAATTGTCTGTGGCATATTTTACTACATTGATTACTAGAAATAAGACATACATAAACATAAATCGTTCACCTATTTATAGCGTGAGTCGTCGATACAAGAAGAATAAAATTTCTAAAATATTAACATTAAGTAAAATGTGATCCCCCTACTTTGGATACTGATTTAAATATAAATTTTTTAGCATTATATATGCATAAATACTGTACTTTTTGGTAAAGCCAAATTCTGGACGGTAATTTATTATTGGGGGTTTATATTGCTTTCACCATTATAAACTAATCTTATAGTATTTATTTAATATTTGCTATAATTGTAAGAATGCATTTCGCACTTAGTAAAATAGCATTGTATATCGTTTATTGAGGAAATCATTTTAGAAAGAGTGAAATAAATAATAAGCGCGCCGGTTTGTGTTTCTTTTCCTTACAGGAGTGGTATTACTAATGGAGTATTTTCATTTTTAATAATTTTCTGGTTACTTTTATGAGTTTACTGTAATATTTTAATGGGATATTACTCACTAGAATATTCAGTATATAATTTAAAAAATAATAACAAAATTATTTATACTCGATTCCTCATTAATGGTAATTAATTAATTAACACGGGCTTGTTATTGTGTTTATAACCATAACTATTAGATTTATTCGCAAAAAGAGCTCATTACGAATAAAAATATCTCGGAATATTATTATTCACTTATCAGATGACGCATTAAAATAGGCCTTATCGAAATACCAGCCTCCGATTTTCTAAGAGTAAATAAACAAAACGAGCCACTCGTACGAGAAGCAGCAACCGGCATTCGAGCGTGATTTGCCGGGAGCCGGCTTTCGCTTGACGTGGTCTACAAAAAAAAAAATCGTTTCGATCGATTTTAGACCTTTTTTTAGACTTTCTAGACCTTTTGGTAAAGAGAGATTGGCAAGCCCTTTGGAAAGGGTGAGAGGCAGAGGGTGGAGTCGATCCCCCTTAACGCCCTCAACACCATTTATCTCCCACAACGATGGCGTTCTCTTGGGCCGCCGTCTTGTGCGCTGTAAGTGGTCGGCCGAGGGAGATGCGCGACGCCCATTGGCTGGCGGCCGTTGCGCTGCGTAATGGATTAGTCAGCAGCAGCAGCCGCGCATTATTACTGCGGCCCGGCGTTTTTCGGGAGCTTCGGGGGAGGGAGGGAGTCCCCATGAAAATAAAAATGGAAAGTCAAATAGTGCCTCACATTGTACTAAGGGACTGCTTGGAAAAATGTGCAAACTGATTTTTCCCTTTTTTTTTTGAATAAAATATTTTGAACTTTTTTCCCTGGAAAAAATATAAATGGTCCTTTACTTATTATTATCGATTAGTTTAAGATTTTTTGAAGTTACAGTCTTTTATTAAATATGTACTAATTTATTTAACATTTTTCCTTTACTTTTGTCTATATTAAACTCGTAAAATACAATCTCATTAGGAAGGATATTTAATTTTTTTATTTCATAATTAATTTACTCTAATTAAAACAAATTCACTGTTAAAAAAATAATTTTTGAACGATTTTTAAATAATTTATTTAATAAAAATTCTTTTTGATTTAAAGGATTTAAAAAAATTCTCTTCAGTAGTTCACTCTTATTTTAAAAAATAAAATACTTGTTTATTTGAATTTACCTGCTAAGAAATTGATACTCCAATAAGTTTGTGTATTCAAACATTGGAAATAATTGAAAATTAATTACTATAATTCTTGAAAAAATTATGACCTCTTTATTTACCAGATAGATATAATTTCATTATTTGACTTTAACAATACCGTCATATTGTCCTTAGTATTGTCATCAGTTCAAAGTAAATAATTAGCGAATTATTGTTGAACGAGATCATTATTGTTGCCAAGAATTTTATTTTTTATTTTTTTTTTTTTTTTTAGTAATTATTAGTTCAGCCCTCTTTAGAAAAGTAGATTCCTTGCTTAAATGACTTTTCCCACCCGCTAAGAAATTAATCTGTCAAGAAGTTCGTGTATTCAGATATTTAAAATTATACATACAACTGTTCTGGGAAGAATTAATATCTGTTTAATTTAATTAAGCAAGCAGTTATTGTTTATATGTTTAAATTTAGCAATACCGTCAATATTATTTTTAGTACTGTCACCAACCAACAGCTCCTAGAAAGAAAGCCAAACAACTGAAACGTCATACATTGTTACATCATCATAAGTCGACCAAATTTAGGGCTTATTATTAGTAGAAATACGATTAAAAATGGTCGAAATATGATGATGTAACAATGCATGATGTTTTAGTTGTTTGGCTTTCTTTCTAGGAGGTGTTGCACCAACTGAGCGTATATTGGCACACCAGTTATTGGTGAGGTAGATCATTGTTGGGTTAGTTCATTGTTGACATACGCACGCACACACATACACATATACACATAATACACAGATACACACACACACACACGCACAGAGAGAGATACATAATTTTTAGATTATTATTGTTGTTATTATTTTTATTATTATTATTATTATTATTATTATTATTATTAAGCTAGGCCTATAAGATACAGTTTATTAAAAATGGACATATTTTCGATTTTCATGAATTTATGGAAATATAACCCCTGGATAAATAGACAGCTATCGAGAATTTAGTTTAATTTTCACTTAAAAAAAGACAATAAATTATAAAATATTTTATAAATACTTTAAATCAATAATTCAATATTACTTAATAGCATGCTTTCATTAGCGTTAATTGCGTTAATACTCTTCCATGAGGGCTAGCCAAAAGCTTTTCATGTAAATTCTGAAAACTGGTTTTTGGTGATTTTCCATGTAAATTCATGATTTCGGTGCTTGATGTCACCAATTTAAATTCAGAGCATTAACTTTATATGGGATTGATACAAATTTATGAAAATGTTATGTAAATTGAGACCAAGCTTAATGCTTGTGCATTACCTGCTACCGTGGTAAACAGAAAAAATGAGTTTTACTGAATGACCTTATTCCGGGAGCATAGATACTTTGTGTAAAGATTTGTATAAAACATGTTGCTTTCGATTTTTTACTCACTACGAAACAAATATTAACGGATTCTCTTTTAATTAACTAAATAACTTATATCTACTCCATCAAAAGACTCAAAAACTTTCCATGAGGTAGTGTCTGGAATTTATGTTGAGATAGGGAGAAATTGGGTGGCATTTTGAAATATATGGAAAATTTAATAAGAAGAGGTTCCCATTTTTTATTTTCCTTTTTTTCTTTTCTAGTTTAATGTCGGAAGGGGGGAGAAATAGCGGGGAAAAGCAGTCCTGAAAGAATTCGTCCATTTTTCACAGACAGAAGAGGGTGAAGGGTAAATGGTGGAGTGGAAGGGAGGGTGGAGAGAGTTAGGCCTATCTTCTTCTCTAGCCATTTATTATCCTAAGACATTTATTAATTGATACTTAGAGGCATCGCGCGTTGTTTTCGAGGGATCACACACAAAGCGAAAATTCCTATGGAGTGCTCGGTTTGAGTAATGTTGGTGGGTTAAGTCAGTTTGTCTTCTTATCAGATTAGGATTCTTTTCAATATACGTTGTATATTCATAAAATTTTTCATAATTATTGATCACCGCTTTGCTCCATTGACTGAAGCATAAGAAATTCGTTAACGAATTTTGAATATTAAAAAAATATTCCTTGTTGTTCTAAGAGGAAATGAATTAACTTACTTCGTTATATAGTAGCTAACTTTTACGCTTATTTCCCCATTACAACAACATGTGATTACTTGTTGTGACGACCCATATAAATTCTCGACGAGAGTGAAACTCTTCGTTCACGGAAATATTAGGGTTGGAAAGTTTGACGAAAATATCATGAAAAAGAATTTGGAATCTTTTGGGTGATAGAGGAGAAGAATATTTTGAGTGAGAGGGGGTTAGACCAAAGAAGGATGGACGACCGTCGGGGCCCCGCCAAGGGAAATGGAGTTGGTGGAGAGGGGCGTTCGTAATGGTGACGGGGGTTTCCGCCAACGCATCACGCACACCATCTCAACCCCCACCACAAACGTCAACACACACACATTCACACACAAACACACACACACACACACACACACACACACACACAGACTCACACAATCAGCCTCTTCAATCGTCGATCTCCGTCTTTCAATCTATTTTAGTCAGGGCTTGTTTAATGTTCACCATCTTTGGAGCTTCCTGCATGTTTTTAAGCAAATGTCCACAAAACCCATCCACATATAATCTTATTTATATACTGTATAAATTCATCTAAACATATATATAATATTTTTTCTACACAACTTTTTTAAATCTCAGATTTATAGTTATATTTATTGCTAATAAACAAATAAAATACACTGACCTTAGGAATCTGCGGATGCTTGTATCAAAGAAAGAGAGGAAGGAAACTCCACTTGTCCACAAAAGAAGTTTAATATGTATCATATATGTATACATTTCGGCTACCAAGTAGCCATCTTCAATATGTCTCCTCAATAATTCATCAGATGGAGACATATGATACATATTAAACTTCTTTTGTGAACAAGTGGAGTTTCCTTCCTCTCTTTCTTTGATATTTAATGCTTATTATTCTATTAGAATATCCATCGTATATTGAAGGTTAGGTAAGTTAGGTTAGTCGTATATTGACTATAGACAGGTCGAAGGATGTGTTAGAGAGTGATACAGTCTCAGCAATAATGAAAATAATTTAAACTTCTATGTCGATACATACGTTTTCCTTATTATACAATGAATGTCTCAGAAGTCTATACTTCTAGAAAAAGGACTTTTCTTTCTTTTACACTTAAATGAACGTATTTTAATATATATAATGATAATAAATAAAGTTCCTAAAGCAATACGATTAAACTTATTTATTGTCGACGCGTTTATATTATTCTCTTTATTAACATTATTAATATAGCATTTCGGAAAAATATCTGTTTCTAATTTTTATATATGAAAATGTTTTTTATATAAATGTCGTGATACAAAGTGACATAAGGGTCATCTTAACTTAATAAATTTCTATTAAAAGAATGTGTTCAATATTAATAAAATCTCTTTAGCTTGAACTGACTATCCTGATCCATTAGAATTGCTATAACGATTTTACTTACTTAAGAAGTTAATTAATAGATTTTAGACCCCCTGCTGAATATAAAACTATACTGTGTCCAACGAAAGATGAACTGGGCGTTTCTAATAAAATTTCCAATTTCAATTGTTAGGCATTCTTAATTTTACCCTATAATAACAATGTCTAAAAATTGAAATCTGAAGTTCAACTAGACACGCCCAGTTTATCGTCCGTTGAATAAGGTATAAGTTCATTTGCTTATGGGTTGTTTATCCTTAGCTTGTCGTTGCCATTTATTATGAACAACTTTTATTAATTATTAAACAGTTGATTTTCAATAATACTACCTCATAATCTTAGTGGTTTTTCATTATTTCATTATATAATTAATTCTAAGATCATCATGAATGATTTGAATCACATAAAATAACAAAATTTGTATAATTCAACACAAAACTATACCCATATAACTATTAAATTATTCCTGAATTATTATTATTTAAATAGTTGAGTCTTCAATTATTTAATGTTTCTCTTTATTAGGCTGGCAATTATCTAAACATCTAGGCCTATACCAATAACGTCATTTACAAGGGAAGTACACGAACATGTACCTCACAGACACACCAAACTGAAATATGATACTCATTTGAAGCTACTATTGATGCTTGCAAAATAAGAAAATGCTAAATTTTGTTTCTTTCAAAATAAACCGAAAAAACGAAAAAATTTGGGCACATATAGCCATACAGAAACTTCATTGTTAAAGCAGTGCGCTCTCAACTTCTTTCTTCCACTACTCAACAGTACACACGAATCCATTTCACCTGAAAAAATGTGCGTCGTACAATTACGTCCCTTGTTAGTCATAATACTCTAGATGTAGATATCCTTAAAACCTTCTCAGATCTGTCCATTTTCCTGGGAATCAACATATCCATGTCCATATCAAATTTACATATCAAAGAAAAGAACAGGTCTTTATTTTGTGAATATCCGAATCGTACTATAGATATACCAGGTCATAGTTTCCTGTAAAGTTTAACATTTTCAGCTAAAAGGGGGAACGAGTTGTTTGAATAGTTTTGTTTTGTTTATTTTTTGCATCCTTTTGTCGGAAGGAAATAAAAAGTGGTTTATAGTGAGAAAGAAAACTTTTATTTTATTTTATGCTTAAAAATTATATATATGCATTGGAAAAAAGAATCAAATTCAATTAGATTCAATATTTTATGTGCCTCTTAATAGTTTGTTGTCCCTCGACAATGGTATTAATTTTACTCGATTTATGGCCAATGGACTGACACAAGGGGAGAATTTTTTTTTTTCATTGATTTCTCCATTCACTCTCAATTGTGGTTCTTGACAAAGTTTTTTTTCCCCCAATATGTTTATATATTTTATAGTGAGGGATATAGTCTTGTATGATTTATTTCATTTTTTTTCCCGCCAAGAACTGGCGAACGACTCGGAAAATGGTATTGATTATTTTAATATAAAATGAAAATCGATTTGTTGTTGAAAGTGAATTGAACATTCTCTTGAAATTCTGTCGAAAATTCGTGTCAAGTTACAATGTAGTTGAAAATCTAATTCGTTCATCAATAACGAATAAAGTATGCAGAATAGCATCGTTATTATTAGCATTTGCATAGACAATTAGAGATAATGAGATATTCTTTCAGAGAGTAATATAATTAATGTTGGAGATATATTTTTAAATATTTTTAATAATTTTTTCCTCTGAAGCAATGTTTATTGTAATTTTTTTTTTGCTCCTTTAGTTATAATAGGGAATAATCCCTCAAATACACGAATACAGTTTTTCCAATTTGAAATCTAAAGTTGATCAATGATAAAATACATGCCTTGATTTTTTTAAAAATTATTTATACCTAAAATTTATTTTTAAAATATAGGGTGACCATTAAAATCCTTTAACTCAAATATGTGTCATAGAATTTATCTGTACAAAGAGGTGGAAGGAGTTCATTTTAAAAAGGTATCGGAAATATGAAGCGTAAGAGAAAATTGCACAAAAATTTCATTAACTTTGTACATGGACATCTTTCTGGAAGAGAGGCGTTAGATCATCAATCTGCAAATGAAAAAAAAAATATGTAAATTTGATTTCTTGTTTTTTTGAGATACAAATTACATTTAGGAAAAAAATTGAAGTAGATTTTAGGAAACACACGTTAAAATTCGAATAAGAAAATGTGTGTGCTATTGAATATTACGGAAGAGAACTGGTTGAGAATCTTAGTGTTAATAGTAGTGATTCATTGGACAATATTAAATATAGTAATGTACAGAAGTTAGTTGAAGAATATACCAAGTAAATGTTATTTCTTCTTTTGAATTATTTTTGTACAATTTTTTGAGTGGTGTGTATGTGCGCAGGTCCTCATCCCCCTCCATCCATTTCTGAGTTCGTTTTCCGGTGGCTGGGGCATCTGTGTCCCGTTGCCTGGCAACCCTTCCCGCCTCCCTCGCACGAGAAGGGCCGCCCAACGACCAATCGACGGCTGGCGACACAGACACTTTGCCCACCGGCAACAACCAGCACCCAGTGCTTAGAGACGGAGAGACCACAAGTCAGTAGGGGTCTTCATTGAACATAACACCCTCTTTTTGGAACTTTATGGATACACTTTCGTTTTCTATATTATATCACAAGTCTTCATATACGTTGAAAATGGCTTCTAATACAAAGCTACATTTTTTTCTGCTTATGTCGCGATTTTTTTTTTCAAATATTTTTATTTAAATAATGTTGTTTTTTTTCTAAACAAGACATAATTCAACACGAAATTAAAAGTTGTTATAGAATTTAAAATCCTGGATAGTTAATAGATTTTTCGAACACTAACTTGTAATTTTCATATTTTCATATAAAATCCCTTTCCGTATAATGTAGATGAATCTTGAATTGTAATCTCAGTTAAGATATAAAAGTTTATATTGTATTGTGTTTAAGATTCAGCTAAGTTTATTTTAAATCTTAATTCCCATATCCTCACATTCACAATATACGAGAGGGAGCAAAACTCTGGTCCCATAGAAATTTTAGCAAGAACGATACTTGTATATTTGATATTCTTCTTCTTTCAATAATAGAGATATCATGAACTAAAGCGATCTGAAAATTTTGAAGAAGAATCTTTATTAGAATATATAACTTTATCAGTTGTAACTTACGTGATCATTATTAGATCCAAACAAGTAATTAATAAAACAATTTCACACTTTTTTATATAAAGCTCTTTTCTTGACACAGTAATTATAGCTTTAATATTATATGATGATATATCTGTGGCTATGCACGCCATTGAAAACGGTAACGAATTTTTTCAAGATGACTGTTTATCCAATCACCAACAATAGACTGCTGGACACATTTCAAAGTTTCGCAATGCAAATGCGCACGTTTTGCTTAATAGGATCAAAGATTATGCTGTGACTCGGACTCATTAAATGGCTGACGGTAATCACTTGGATTACATTTTAAAATCATTATGATGCAATTTGATATGCTTCTCAAAATTTCTCTTGATGTCTTCATGCCTATGTTCTGTTATGAGATCTGTCTTGGTGAACGTCTTTTACTTGAGTTTTAACTACATAAGCAGTGATTTAGACATTAACAGATACAGTTTATGTACGCTTATCTGACAGTCTTCTTTGAGAGAATTTTATAAAAGAAATGTCTTTCCCAACCAAAATTTGTTTCTCCTAACTTTTCTAATCTGATCTAACCTAATCTAACCCACCTAACCTAGTGCAATCTAATTTAACCTGACCTAACTTAGCCTAATTAATTTAACCTAACGTAATCATACGCAGCACAAAAACATGTAACCCTCTGTTGCCGCATTAATTTGTATCCAATAAGATATGAAAGATATAAAAATGTTAAAAGAATTTGTGTTGAGTGATTATTTGCACACCTCTTTATATAGTATACATTCTGTGCGACTTTTTGCTCCCTGTAATTATAAGTAAATATGGAAAAGACGTTATGCTACCATTAACATTTGAAAGAAAAATTGCTTATTGTGATTCAAATTAATTTTTTAATTCGTGGTAAAGAATTTTTTGTCTAATTCGCAATATTTTTTGCGGTATTTTCGAAGGGTCTGGAGTTGTTTCCAGATATTTTTCCTAGTTCCAATAAATCCACTTTCAGTTAGAACATCCTGACATTTCTACTTTAGAGGCATCTCGTGACATCATTCTTAAAATGTCAAGGCTTTTTAAATTCGAACTTTCTTTTTCAGTAGGTTATACATGAGGCCATACGTAAATATTTTCCACATAGAATCAATTTGAAGCGCCTGCACCTCAACTACCTTTTTGCTAATCTTTACTTCATTGCTTAAGACTTAACTTGAAAGTCTCGATCATTTCGAGTGTTTATTTTTCTTTCTCTAAACCCATAGAGGTGAAATGGAAGGAAGGTCAATGAGGAATAGGTAGTCTTGGGGATCTAATCATCATCGTTTACCCCCGATTGACTGTCTCGATAGCATCAAAGGGGGATTTTTCTCCTATGAAAAGAGAGTAGGAGGGAGCAGAAATGCTCTTTTAACGGAGTTCAAAGGTCAGGTGGACTCCTCTTTTCATCGGTCGTCGTCGTTTTTGTCCCTCATCCTGTACAGGTTGAACGGGGGCGTTCTTCAAGAACTCCTATCGATGAAAAGGAGTATTAAAAAAAAGCTTACAATGAAAGATGGATGGGGGAGAAATGTGTATGAATAAAGAAGCCATTGGATTTCATTATTGAAAGTAAAATAATGTAGAAAGGATAGATTGAAAGTGATAAGGAAGAAAGGAGGGGATGAAATACAGTTGAGGCGATTATATTGATAAGGAGCTGACTGGGAATGTTTTTAGAAGTTATCTTCTCTTATAATTGAAAAGCAGGTGGGACATTCCGTATAACCAAAGAATTGTCAGCATTATTTTTATCGTATTAAATATAGCATTTTGAAATGTTTAAGCATTTGGAATCAGAAAAGAATTCTCTAATCTTAAAGATTATAAGAGGGCTTTCTAAAAAATATTTTTAAATATTATTTTTTTTTTAATTTATAAGATAAAACTTAAGTGAAGCAATTACTTTATGGGTTAACGGTCTGAATTTTTTCCTTTATGTATTGTAATTTATAAATTTTAGAAATAACGATTAGGAAGTTACTGATGTAATACATTTATGAAAAAATGACTTTTCCCCCTAAATAATTAAAATGAGACATTTTAAGCGGTCCTATCCTCCCTCGACACTTGTTTGACTTTTGTTTACAGCTCTACAAAGCGTCAAATGGAGAAAATAATTGGTTGTAATTGGTAAATTCATATGGTTCCCTTCATTATCCCCCTCTTCCGTTATTTTTATTAAGTTGGTTTTATAGCCCAACCGACGACGACCTCATCCTAACGATGGATAGGAATTAAGAATAAGGTTAAGGAAAGGATACCTAATTTTTTTACATGGTTTCAATTTAAGAATTTATTTATATTTTGTATATAGAAAAAAGTTGTTGTTTATGATTCACTGTTTCCCATAATGTATAAGGTTCGATAAGTTCGCTGGATTCGTTTGTTGTGTGTGTGAAAGGGGTGAGCCAATTACTGTCGCAATGAAATTCGATAGGGGTCATAAATAATTTCACTGTTGAATAACCAATATCCAGCGAGTGACGATGAAGGAGTGAGGCTAACGTGCAACGTCATGTCAGTCACTCACTCGCTCAATCGTCGTCTCCTTTGCAAAGTTTT
This sequence comes from Rhysida immarginata, assembly GCA_023313115.1. Classification (NCBI taxonomy): domain Eukaryota; kingdom Metazoa; phylum Arthropoda; class Chilopoda; order Scolopendromorpha; family Scolopendridae; genus Rhysida; species Rhysida immarginata. The sequence goes on along the minus strand of JAHWFO010113004.1, from coordinate 2,077,102 downwards.
TCTCGGAAATTTTAATAGCTTTCGGGATAATTGTTGCCATTACTTGCCGTCACATTACACAAGCATTTCCGTTACCATTAAGTCGCTTCTTCATTGTATCGGCCTTACCCCTTCGTATAAGCAGATGAATGTCAATTCCTTTGGAAAAAATTACTTTATTATTTAAATAGTCAGGATAGACATCTTATTATAGTTAGTTCTATGATGTCTAGATCCTGGATTGTTTTTATAAATGCCCATTTCAGCTTAGGGATAAGGAAAGAAACAAATTGAAATAAAATAAGTTGGCAATAGTTGAAGTACATTGTACTACAGAACTTCTATTTATTTGGAGATTTTTCTAAAACGTTTTGCTTATCAGCATTATACGTATAGATGGAAATTACGAAGAAAGTGTATATGGAAAGTAGAACAAAAATTTTCAGATTTTTAATTATTACGGTATATAAATTAACGATGGTCTGGATTTAACAATTAAATTATATATTGTAAAAAATTCAAGGTCTGAAAATTTTTGTTCCTACTTTCCATATACACTTTCTTTGATTTATGTTAGAGAAATCTCCTATTAAAGAGAACTGTTGCCAATTTATTTTATTATTTTATTTATAATAATAATAATAATAATAATAATAATAATAATAATTAATAAAAGAAATTTAATTTGTAGTAACATGTTTACATTTGCTTTTACGTTTATATTTGCATTTTCATTTGCATTATTATAAGCAGTTGAGTAAAATTTCTTGAATTTTTTAAAAAGAAAATGAAAAAAAACATTGAACACTCAAATTACACAGGATATAGAAAACTTTACGTAACAATTATGAATGCCAATAAACTGTAAATGAAACTAACAATAACACCAACAATTGACACTTACAGGCAGTTAAGAAATGTAAACACTTGATGATGGTTCGTATACCGAAACGCGTAGTCTAATATGTAAATGTAAATGTGTTACTACAAATTAAATTTCTATTATTATTATTATTATTATTATTATTATTATTATTATTATTATTATTTACAATAACATTATACTCAATGGCTAATTTCTACACGAAGACACAATTATGTTATTTATATTTCAAGTAATACAAAACAATTTCCTTCAAAATAAAATCATTTTTTTCTCTATTTTAATCCCATTATTGGGCGTGGCTGAAATACAACATCAGATTGTAAATGTTTAGAAGTATATATAGTAGATTGGGTAACAAGACTTTTAAGTGGTAATTAAGGTGGACACGCCCAGAAATTTTCTGCTGAAAAAATTAAATTTTCGTGTTAATATTAATTCTTTTAAATTGAAAAAATTCATGGTCGTCACTGTATTCTTTTATGCAAACCATTTTTATTATTCTAATTTAAAAATTACAAGAATTAAAAAAAAATAATTTCTTGAAAGATGCAAGAATGTGAGCAAAAACAATTTCATTATCAATACTTTTTTTTCGTGTGTTGAAATTTCCTCCAATTACTATTGTTGTACACATGAACTTTGTATTACGTCGTCTTCAAATTGGTCTTTGCGAGTTTTAAATTTCTAGAAATCAATTCTAAATAAAGGGCTTGGTTTTGACATGTTTAATTGCAGTTGTTGATAAGGAGAGAAAGAGAGAGTAAAAAATTAAAAAGAAAATTAACAAGTCCTCCGTAGAAGGCTTGATTTATTCGCATTAATTAAGCGGCTCGTATTGTTTTCCGAAGGAGGATGCAAAACTTTTATTGAATTTCTCTCTCTTTCTCTCTCTCTCTCTCTCTCTCTCTCTCTCTCTCTTTGTACAAATTTTATACTCTTCCGACGGTGGAGGGAATGAAAAATCTTCCGCGAAGGAGGAGGGGGAGAAAAGAAAAAAGAGCAAAAAAATCGATGGCGTCGGTGGCCGCGGAGTGCTAAGCCCCGTGGCGAAGCCAAGTGCACCACACATACAAACACACACACGTACACACACATAGACAGACACACGCACACAGACAGAGAGGCGCTGGCAATTCATTGGTGGAGAGCTGGCGCTTGTGCCGGGAGTCATGAGGTTGTGTGCCGGTGCTGTGTTCATGCCGGCCGCGTCTCTCTGCATCCATGGCCGCCGAGGAGAACGTCTGGCCACCGCCAGAACACCCTACGCACCTCCACTCGGACAAGGTAGAGATCTAAACCGAAACATCCCTCTTTAACATGCTTAGGCTTTAATTGCCGACCGACGAGTACCGAGCACACACAGCTATCTCGTTTCCATTATCAGACACTTGTAAGGCCAACACTTTATCCCACTCGAATCACCGGAAGCAGCACCGATTGGGTTTTTTAAGGGGAGAATGTTGTTAGCCTCCTATTTTTGCAACGAGCATGTGATAATCTTCCATTCTCACCTAAGTTTAACACATAACCATAGCATTTGCTTTTGCACTATTTTATCGTTTCAACACACGTGCTTGCTTTCTTTCCTTTTTTCCTCTCGCTCCTTCTTTCGTTATTGCTTTAAGTGTATGGACAAGGTTTGATCCTCTGTACTTCAATCCACGTACATGGCTTCTGAAATGAAGTCTTATGCACAAGATTTCGAACAGCTCCTTAAGAGCAAGTTACTTAGAAATGCAAGGAGGAGTAATATTGTTATTCGTATGCATTCTTCGACTATGAAACGGAAATGACATCACGTGAACTTCCCCTCAGTTGAACTTTGAACTGTATTGCAAATGTTATGACCGTGAAAGCCAAATGGAATCGTCATGACATTAACAAGGTGATCACTAGGTTAACTCTGGTTTACATTGACTATCCTTTTCAACTTTAACTAGATTTGAACATAAACCATTTTCATGCGGATTAAGGTACCAGTAAATATATATTTCTACTCCGATCAAAATAGCGTATTACAAGCGTTATCCATGGCTGTATCCAAGTGAATAAAAACAGGAAAAATCTACAAAGTGATTCGCTAGTAGTTAACTCAGTAGATTACTTTGATAATAGTTTTTAATATTAAGACACGAAATAATTTTCGTGAGGATTAAGGTACTAGTGATTTTTATTTTTACATTGAAATCATATGTAAACATTAGCGTATTACAAGCGTTATCCATGTCTGTATCCAAGTACATAAAATAACAAAAATCTATGAGGTCATTCATTTGGTAGTTATCTGAGTAGTTTACCTTTATTATCACTTATGACACTAAGACATTTCCATGCGATATAAGGTACAAGTAATATATTTTTAAATTGAAATCAGATTAAAAAATTAGCACATGCAAATGTTTATCCATGGCTGAAATTAAGTGAATAAAAACAATAACAATCTACAAGATGATTCAATAAGTAGTTAACTCAGTATTTACATTGGTATCACTTTCAGTATTAAGACGCTAAAGGATGTTTATGCTGAACAAGATCCAGTGATTTTTTTTTCTGCATAGAAATTAGATTAAAATATTAACGTAATATCCATGATTGTATCCATACTGAATAATAAAACACCAAATTATAGAAGATCACATTAAAATGCTGGCATATTGTTATTCATGATTGTATCCAATTGGATAATGAAATAGTAAACAAGGTTAGTTACTAGATAGTTAACTCAGTAGTTAGTTAACTCACTATCACTATAACTTTTAATGAATAATTTTACATTGAAATCAGATTAAAATATTAGCGAATTGTTTTCCAACTATTATCCATATCCAACGGGATAACAAACCAGAAAATAATCTACCAAAAGCGAACGTTGCTGAGGATTGCCAATTGCCAATTGCCGTCGTGGATTAAAGTATGGAGCTGCTCAAGAATGCTTTTTATCGCATGGGTGTGTTATATTAAGCTCTCGTGACGTCACAATGGACTACTTTTCCTCTTTTTCTTTTTTTGGTTCTCTTTGGAACAAGGGTTCATTCAACCTCATCTCCTCTCTCCCTCGGTTTTTACCCCACCTTTGATGCGTTAGTCAACGACCCCTCGTCGGTACCTATCTCTTTTTCCCTTGATGGCTGATATCCCCACGGTTCAAAAGACAAGAGCCTTGATTGACAAGAGGAAGGAACTGACAAGGCCACGAACAAGTCCAAGACCTCGAAAATGGTCTTCGGTGAAATGGGAAAGTGGCTAGTTAGAATACTCGTCCACCATGTCCAGTTAGCAGTTGAAAGAAGTTTGGAAGATGACGTTGGATCTTCGTTAACAAGTGGTGGTGCTTTGTTGTTGTTGCTAAATGTTAATAAATTAATAAAGTGAGAGGGGATTTTTTCCTTTGCTAATTTGGATGGTTGTTATTTGGGTGGTGCTAACATATAATAAAACGTTATTTTGTGGTTAGAGGAATTGGCATGAAAACAATTTTTTTTTATTCTCGGAAGGTTCGAGTGATGGTTTAAGCCGAGGAAGGAACCGAGCAGATCGCAATTATTTCACGGAAACAATTGATGTTTTCCCTTCTGGTTCGCTCCTTTTTTTTTCCTATTTAAGTGGAAAAGGGCCAAGCAACAAATGTCGATTACCTAATTGTCATATTAATTTGGCTGTTTATTTTATGATTGATCGGGTTGGTGGCTCGTTTCGTCCAATAGGAGCGCCTCTTCAACAACACCTGGCCCGTTGTTGATAACAGGGCCAACCCCTTACGCTATTCTCCAGTATTGGTTAAAAAGTGTCTGTCGGGTTGTGAACGCCGTCCCGTCGGTTGTATACAAAGCTTAAAGGAGGGGGGGAGGTTTTTTGCTTTTTTTTAAATTTTAAATCATTTCTCCTTCTCCTCCATCCTTTTTTAATTTATTTATATTTTCTTTCTCTTTCAATTTCTGTCGTGACTACTTGACCGCGGATGAAGGCAGAGGGCCCTTTCGATTAGATTCGCACTCGGTGATGCATTTAAATGGGGCCTTTAGCCTAGACACCCAAAGAACTAACCGAAAAGAGCCCAGAGGATTAATTTCTTCTGCCAACTACTTTCCGTTCTCACCGGAATGCAAGTTGTTAATCATGATACGTTTTTCAAACGGGAGAACATAAACAGCACTTTTCCACACGCATGCGTCACAAATTCACACCCGAAATGTAGGCTTTTTAAAAGAAAAACTTTTTTTTTTTATTTTTCTTATTTGGAAAGAGAAGGTAAAGGGGAAAAAAACTCCTCGACAATAATTTATTACACGCCATTGTCTATTTATTGCTTTATTTGCATCTGCTTTTGGTTGGGCTTCGCACTAAGTGTTAAGAATCTGGTGTTCGTATTTATGACAACTTTTTTAAAATTTTTATTATTTTTTATAAGTATTTTTTTTATTCGATTAGTAATTGCTTTACTCACTTTCATAAGATGCTGTTAATCAATGTCATGAGTAGTCTTATTTAACGTATTCCTTGGATTTCTTTGACATATCGATTGCCGAGTGTAGCCTCCTCCTCTTTTATCGAACCGCATTGACATTACAAACGCACTGTTTATATAGCAAAGATATAAATATTTAAAAAAATTTTTATAATTAACTATAATTATTATTTGCAGGCTGTTAGACACTTAAAATAAATTGCTGTATAAATCGATAGATGACTGGAGCTAAATCTCTATTTGAGGACGACCATTACGCAATGTGTCGACTTTTGTAATTTTTTTTAACATTTTTTTTTAGTTGACTCTAAATTTTTTAAAATCCCGTTATAATCTTTTGCTTGAATGGGATGGGAGTGGATTCGGATCTTCGGGTGTCGGAGTCGCTGTCATTTGACAAGGGAGAGGCAAACTGTTGTGATAAACGACTCCCATAACTCACACAACCCTCTCACCACCAAATGAGGGATATTTGGCCGTGGGTGGGTGACGTCACCATCCAGACAACTCCTCCTTCCTCCTGACCAATCTTCCCTCATTTTTTTCTAACCCACGGGGATTCATCTTATCCACACCTCTTATTAATTTTTTTTTTAAAGAAAATAACATTTTTTCCTCTTCCAATTCCCCTCCCTTCATCTTGTTACACAACAAGGGTTATTTGGATGTCGTGTTGGAATAATCGAAAATTGTCCCATCTTCTCGAGCCTTTTGTAATGTCGTTTGTCACCTGGATTCCCTAATCACTATTATGGTGCAGCAGTTAAGGTCGATTTTATGACCAATAATTTGCTCGTCTTGTTTCCTCCATATTTTCTGGCATTCGCGCATAAGCAAATTGATGCCACTGACAACGTTATTGAAGAGTTCATGCTTGATTTCGATGAGAGAAAATGATACACCCATAAATAAGTACGAAGGAGGGTTATTTTTTTTTAGACTATACAAATGAGGTTGTTAATCCTAAATAGGGTTTTTAAAAGTATATATCAATTTCCTCCCCGCCTCGTCATTTGAAGGGCTACTGTTTAACGATTGGTGCCTTTACTATAGAATGTTGGTTGTGTTTTGATTAATAGTTTATTGACATATGCATAGGAAAAAATCTTTTCAGATCGTTTATTTTCCTTTCTTTTTTTATGTTGATGAGTTTATTAATAATAACTTTTAGCTACAATTAAATATTCATTTGGGTCTTGAAAATGACAGAAGTTTTTCATTTCAATTTTACAATCGAGATCGTGGTATTTCTATGGCATTGTTTTCAATATTAATTACTGCCACAACATTAATTGTCTAGAGTTTTAAATAAATTTTATAGACAGATATTTAATGTTTCCATATAGGTTAATCTCAGTTCAATTGACCGTCAAAAATTTTTTAAATTAGGCGAAGAATCTTGAAGTTCATCTTTGAGAGCTGTCATAGAAGTAATGACACGATGTTTTTGTTAAAAAAATAAATTTGATACTAACGGTCAGAGATATTTTACATTTTTTGGAAGACAAAGAAACGAGAAATATGGGCCCTAATGGCATTTTTAAGTTCTCATAATTTGCATGAAACAAAGCTTAAGGTGTCCTAGGCAAAGTGAAGCATAAAGCTAATTCTGTATCATGTAATTCGAGATGATAACGTTATCAATTTTAAACGAAATTACTAATACGATTATATTTATTTTAAGACTGTAATAATGGAGTAATCTGGCACAGATTATTGATTTTAATTAAACCATTTTGATCTCTACACTTTGTTCAATTTGTTGCTTGATGATCATCTTTACTAGCATGTGTTTGATTCGTCTTGTTTACATTGAGAAGCCATGAATTAAGAAGGCTTGTTAAGAAGTTTTTTTCCAAATATATTTTTATTATTATTATGTTTAATAAATATTTTGTTTAAATGTTTATTATTACTATTATTATTATTACTATTATTATTATAAGAAGAATGTAGTTTTTCTTATGAATAAGGTTAGCTTAGTGTGTAGTAGGATAACCTTGTATGATAGGCTAAGCTAAGCCTGGATTAGAACGGTAGAATCTGCTGCTTGCTCTTGATTTGTCTTCTGCTTTCCTTCGCTATTTATCAGTTTATTTACTTTAAACTATGGTATTGTACATTAAAAAATGTGTTTTTTTGTGTGGCATTTCATATCGAATGAAGGGGAGTGTCTGTGATCTCTTTTAGAAGAGAGAGAGTGTGAAACACAAGCAGGCGGTCGGGCGTCGTCGGCCCAAATAGGCCTAACGTGTTTTCCACCGCCACGTCAACATCGGCAACATATTGGGGACCTCCTGCTGCTCGCTACTTGTTTTCTGCCTTCCTAATCTCCTTTTTTTCCTCCTTCTTCTACCCTATATAAAAATATAAATCTCGGTCCAATCTTCACTTCACAGTAAGAGGCCTCTTGAAAACGCTTTTTTTTCCATCTCCTTCGGCTACTGTGCTGAAAGACTATGAATGAAAAGAGAACCTCCTCCTCCTCAACCTCCTTCACCTCCTCCTCCTCCTCCTTCTGTTTCTTACCTTTGTGTAGAAAGGGTTCTGAGTAATCCTATTAAGATCTTGAAATTTACATTTTAAAAAAGAGAAAAAGAAATAATTGTTTTTGGAGTGCTGTTAATGCTCAAGTGGGTTAATTTTGAATGAGGCGTTGTTGATCAGGCTTTTTGCAAGTGAAGGGAAGTAAGTTCATTATGCTGGATGGATGCTAGTTAAAGGTTGATTTCATAAAATATTTAATTTTATTGGCATACATTTCTATTTTATTTGATCTTGGCATGAATTATTCAATAAAAAGGTCTGCAGCTCAAATTTAAGATCTGATGGAAGTGAGCGCGTTGATGATTCTTTTATATTTTGCGTTGATTAGGAAATGGTTCTTTAATTTTTTTTTTTTTTTTTAGTTTAAACAGTAAATTATAGATAATTTTTATAACGTTGAGGAATTCGAGTCTTAAAACAACATAAAATTTAAAATTTATTTGTTTAGAGGCGCCTTATGCTAGTAAATAGGAACATAATGAAAGAGGGGAAAGGGAGTTACAACAAACTGCGAGAGAAAATAAGCTTATAAAATTGATAATTGGTTTTAATTTCAAAAAAGAAAACAGGAAATGAAACTATTCCTATCCCTCTATTAAAAAGAGGACTTTAAAAATTTGCTTTTTATACATCTGAAATTATGTGTTTTATTTCCAGTAGCTGCTTAGTTTATGACAAACGACGTTGTTTATGTTGAGAATTGATCGAAATTAAGCAATTTTTTTTGAATGGGACTCTTTGATGTTACGAGTGTTTTGCTAAGCATTTTTTAAATATTTTAATCCGTTTATGTATATTTTATATAAGTCTATTCAGATGCATGAAAGACAAATCAATTCGAGTCTGCTCAAATAGAAATTTTAGAATCGAGCGACTGAACTTAACCGAATTTCAATTCTGGCTTGTAAATTGAATTCAGAATTTTCCTACTTGGAGGTGGGGTCGGTGGGGGTGGGTGCAATTTTTCTCTAAATTAATTTACTCCAGAGGGCCATAATATAGTTACCACAGTGTGTGTAAGCAAGTGAAATCCGCTTGACGAGAGGCCTTTAAAAAAAGCGCGCGTGTCTGTTTCACTCATTATTTTTGCAACGGTGGCCGTGGCAGTTCTTTGTTCATGCTTGAATCCACCGATGATTTATAGCCATTGCCTTTCAGAAACATAAAGAACCCAACAGCATATAAATAGAGGGGCTCATTGTGGAAAAATCACCGTGAAAACGGCCCAGATTAAACGTACATAAGAAGCGGGGGGAAAAGCGAGGGAAACTGCAGTTTTGTTTCCCGCTTCTTCCCGTTAGGCTTAGTTGGCCAGCATTTTTGAATACGAAGAGCTTTTTGCTAGAATCCACACGTATCACCGCCCTCTTAATCAAGCCTTTAGTTAGTTAGTTGATGGTTAGTTAGATGGAATTCGTTAATGAGATGCGTTCGTATGCATTAAATTGTTGCAGCCTCGTAATAACGCGGGCTCTCATTAAAATTAGAAAGTTTAAGCCACGAACGCACGCAAAAGGCAGTTATTGCAAAGGTTGCACATTTTTGCTAAATTAGACAAAATAAATAAATAAATAAATAAATAAAATATTTTCTGCCTGGAATTTCGTGAACAGAAGTCGTTTCAGAGTCTGCTAAGTATGGTCATATACAAAATTTAATCTGAGCTAGGTATTCATTTCCGCTATAGGCAACCTATGTTTTTGAAGGCAATTTAACTAATGATTTAATGACCTGTAACTTTTTTCCCTCCGATGCCTATTATTAATCTTTATTATTTATATCACTGTATGCTTTATATCATTTGCAAACTCGTCTTAATTATGGTAATAATTATGTGGGTTATGTGTGAAGCATATTAACGAATTACTTTGAGCTGCCACATAAATAAAGTTTACAGTTATGGTGAAGGTGAAGTTAGAAGGGATTTAGATAAAAATCTAAGCGCTTAAAATAAATTTCATAAATTTTATGTTAGTGAATAGCATCGGATGTTGTGAAAAGTAGATGGAAAGGTATTCACTATGTTGTTTATGTATATTCATCATACAATGCCGTTGCTTATAATGAAGTATCCGGATACAAAAAGAGAGGGAGGGTGTAGAGAAGGAATAAAGAAAAACAATTCAACTTGGGCGAGGGGTTCACATGGTCTTAACACCTGTTTAGATTAGTTCTCCTTAAGTGATAGGTTAATTATCTCTAATCACATGTGACCCGAGTACAACGAATGACAGCTCACTTTTAATGGAAGTGGCGACCGTAGTAATAGTTTTTCCTATTGACGTTGATCGGCTTGAATGATGCCCACAAAAGAGAAAAGAATTCTTCTAAAAGAATTTTTCTGAGGGATGAAGATTGGAAAAAAAATGAAATCCGTGTTTTTATTTTTATTTTTTTCCCCCGTCATCTTTACACAATTGGAGGTTCCACATAGACAAGAAAATTTCATGCAAATTTCTAATTGAATTCTTTGGTTAATTGGGATTCTAGGGTTCTTTTTTTTCTGTATCGGAACCATCAAAAAAACAAAAAAGAAATGATTGATTTATTATTATTTTGAGTTCTTACGTAATCTCAGCTAAAAATTTTCACTTACCTTTTATTAAAATAATCCAATCATTACACTGTAGCCAATCTCTTACATACCGTTACTTTCGAGTCCTTTTTTTTATTGGTATAAAAAAAAAACACACAAAAAATTAATTTTTAATTTAAATTTTTAAATCCGGACTAAAAAAATCAACAGTATTATACAGGTGTTTGTTTAGAAGGTTGATTCCAATGTGGACTTACAGGAATGAGCGCCAGCTGCTATATTAGATGGTAATTATTTCCCTTTCAGAATATCATTTTCACAACAGTTATCGATATAATTTTATTCACGTGGCTTAGCAATTTCTTTTCTTGACATTCTGTAAATTTATAATAACAGGAAACCAGTCGGGCTCGCTTTTTTTCCCCTTTGTAACGAGGGAGAAATTGTTTTCAGCCAACCCTATAATGAAGACTCTCGTTTTCTATTTGAAGATATGACTATCATAAATAAATAAAAAATAATATTAAAGTTATTAACTTCTTACAAATTGCAAATAATTACACCTGTTTAGGATTAGCAATTTAATAATTGAATTAGATGGGCATAAAAAGTAGAGTCGTTTACAAGTAGTCACTTTTGAAGTAATGTAGATAATCGAAATTTATTAAACGGAATAAATATATTTCATAGTATGTGCGTGATCCTGTAGATTTGTGTGTGTGTTTGTGATTTTTCTTTAATTCTACTATGTTTTGAAGCTAATTATTTCGTGAAAAACCTTGTGAAAAACGGACTCAGTAACCACTTAATTACAGGGTTTACCACTAACTGCGCCCTGTGGAGTAGATTTTCAAAAGATTTTCGTTCCACCTTCGTTGCCATCTGGTGATAATGATTGCGGCAACACGAGGAAACCAGCCCCAGAACATTCAACCTTTTTCTTAAGTGACTGGCAAAAAGATGATTTAAGGAAATTTCTACGCTGATTTGCGGGATCGATTTTTACGGTGAACTAACGGACCTTTGAAGGTTCCAATTCATAATAAAGCGAACAGCTGACATTAAGATCTTCTTTCGTTTTTGTTAATTTGGATTGTTGGCTTACACACTTATTAACGATATTACCTGCTAACGGTATTGATTTAATTATAATGAGGTATCAACAGGGTGCCTGCCAAGCCTCCAAAAGAGAAGTATTTTTTTTTTTATTTTGTTACATATTCTAAATTCCAACATCCATACAAACACAAAGGATTAATATATAGATGTGTATTACATTTTTTGGAGGAAAAAAATTCGTTTGTTCTTTTTCTTTTCTTCTTCTTCCTGTAACGGCCAACAGATTCTAGTCCAATTACTGCTACTAATTTTCCGCATCAGACTTTGGGAAGTCACTGCAATTACTCCCAGTGGCCAAGGACGCAGATGAACACACACATACGAACACAGCCACACACACAGACACACACACACATACACACACGCTCACACGCATACACACACACATTGTTTAAGGGACTCACTCACCATCTCTGTCTCTGGGGGGCGCCGCTGTTAACCCATCACGAGCTTTTCCTTTCAATCATGAGGTGGCGTTGCTAACATTTGCGCCAATGGCGACAGATAATTATAGAAGGACTCGGAAAACGGTGACTGGAGACAGATGATGGTTCGATATGTATCTGTGATAAAAGACACCAACAGAAGGGACTCAGCAAAATTTGAATTCGATCCCTGAATGGCTAATGATAGGAATAAGTCAGTCGAATTTGCGCCTGGAACTCGTTGAAATGCTCAACGAGTACTCGCAGGCTGTCTTCTTTAAGACCGTTTAGGTGTGTTGGCAATCGTAGATCGTTTTGTTCGTTGTCAGAAAACGACATTGACAATAGCTGTAAACCGTCTTGGGAGGCATGACGTGCATATTTCCAGAGATATTCTTAAACGCCTTAAATGAGCAAATTAATTCTTTTAGTTAAAACTTTCCAAAAGACTTTTAGAACTATTCTAAGAATTGATTTTTTGGCGAAGCTGACAACCATTCGGAGCCAAATAATGGAGGCCAAAGGGATAATAAATAAGCAAAATGAACGCAACCGAGATATTTATCGGTAAAAGTTAAGGGCTAAATAAATTTTTCTCTATCTACGGAAAAGTCTACGGAATCAAATATTCATCTCCGATTTCGTCTGGGGCTGGAAAAAGCTCTAACTCTGCTCGGTTTGTTGTTGGGCCCCGAGCAGATGTTCACGTCAAGCTGAGCTTATTTTATGGCTTACAATTGTTTTGTATTGAGCAACTGTACTACGCGGTTTATTTACTATGGCAGAATGATATACTAATATAATTGGACCCATTAGGAGTATATAAATATGCGCCCCACTTCAAACTCAACTCGCCATTAGCCTTCTTGTTTTTTTATTTCTTTTTTTCCCGATTTTATTTATTATATTCGGGTGGGGGACCCACCTCCTCCTCCTCCACTTTTTTTTCGTCCCTGTTATTAGCCAGTTTGTTGTTGTTTGCTGAATTATTATGCATTCTGTTTATTTAAGGGGGCTAAATTTCGCGTAAGAAATGAATTATGTTGCAATGAATTTACATCTTTTGAATAGATAAACATAGATATTATTTCGGTCGCTATCAATTATGCATTACCCAGAAGGCTTTTTCTGTGACGAGTCAAAAATCAAAGAAATTAAGGGAAGCTGTGGAAAACCGGTTGGAACCTGTTTCAGCCTCTTAATAATAATAATAATAATAATAATAATAATAATAATAATAATAATTTTTATTATAATATCTAAGGGTAATCACAAAAGTAGGCAATCAGATTTAATAATAGATCGATTAATATATTGATGCATAAAATTGATTTAATCCAGTCTCTTTGTCAACTCAAGTTCCACAAAATAAACTTTACGGAAGAAGAAGGAAAGATTTCATATATAAAAAAAGATCTTAAAACCCTCCGGGTAATCTTTGAAATTATAAAGTTGAAATTTGTTTATTTTTAAACATTACTTCCTTCAACTTTTAAAATTGCTCTTTAAATTTTTTAAAGACGTATTCGTTTTTTCATTTTATACAATAAGAAATACAGCAATGAATTATTTCCATATTCTTAGAGCAAAAAGTAGATTTTCATTGTATTAACAAACTTAGCAAGTACTACCTTAAGGTAACCTAACTTGATTGACCTACTCTAACCTAACCAACATAACCTAACCTAACCTAATGTAACCTAACTTATGAGTGTTGTCTCCAAGTGTCCCATAGACTAAACTAAACATGAAGTCAGTCGATGGCGGAATAAAAAATTGGTCGAGTAGGTTAAGATTGATCCTTTTATACTATTTTGTAGTTTAGACGACATGGCAGAGACAGCATAACCTAATCTACATACATAACCTAACTGATCTAGCTGGTCTAATTTAATCCAATCTATCCTCATATAACTATTCCTAACTTAATCTACCTACTCTTAACTATTGCTAACTTACCTAATCCAACCTAACTTATTAACCTACCTAATCAAGCCTCATCAACCTAAAGTAAACTTCTAACATAACCTACGTAATCAGAGATGACCTAATCTAAAGATGACGAAATCTACCTAGCCTAACATAGCTAAACTTAATGCCTAGTTCATACATGAAGAGAGTAGTTCTAGAAGAGTAAGTTGCCAAACTCTGATTTTCTTCGTTCCACTTGGAACGAATTTTTCTCAAACTTATGTGCCGTTTTACCAGACACGAATAAGTGATCAACTCCAGAGACTGAGCGAATAGAATTATCTGGACTGATCTTGTATGATGGCAGCCTTTAAACGGAAAACGATGATAATGCCGGCGTTGATCCACTATAGAAATAATGAAGATGGTGAAATTTCGCTATTTAGAAGATCTAAACGTTTAAGGCAGCACATTCCAAATATCAAGAAGGGCCTTTATCTCTGTTTGGAACAACGTCAGCCACTTGTTGTCAGCCATTTTTTTTTCGAGGAACACAGCAGTGGAATTGTGGGAAAGAGGCGGGACTTGGACTTGTGACATCATACTGACATCAAGTTCTCGAACTCTCTTCTACAAATGCAGTTCGAGTGTGAACGGGTCTTAAGTGTCTAGCCTAATATGAACTACCTTCGTAATATAATCTAGCTTAACATTATCTACCTAATCTAACTCACATAACTTAGTATATATCAAACATAACCTAAAATAGCCTACATAACCTATTAGCAAAATAAAGGAAGCCACATTTCCACAGTAAGAATTTAATAAACACTAAACACGTATATACATTCCGGGGACAACATCATCAATATGAGCGTCTTAAAAAGACGAGAAAAGAACAGCAGGTCAGAAAACGTAAACTTTTATAAAACTAAACTAAACCTAACTTTTTGACCTGATGCTTATATAAGCTTTTTCTTCCTCATCAATTGTAACACGCAGATGACGATGACCTAGTTGTCGAAATGTATATACGTGTTTAATGTTTATAAAATTCTTTTTGTGGAAAAGTGGTTTCCTTTATTTGCTACTTGAACAGTATACACATTTCCGGCTTTCTTCCTTAGTAACCTAACCTATTTAACCTAACTTAACCTAACCTAACTGAACCTAACCTAACCTAAATTTTGAGCTACTAATTACACTTGGAGCCGCTTCAAAGTTATAATATATCGGCCTCGGTGGCTCAGCGGTTGCGTGATCGCCTCTGATGCCCGAGTACGCGGGTTCGATCCCGGCCGAGGACGACGAGGATTTTTCAGGGGGAAATCCTGAGATCACGCACTTCCTTCGGAAGGGAAGTAAAGCCGTTGGTCCTGTGTAGTCGTTTGCCGGCTGCACGTTAAAGAACCCTTGCGAGACAAAATTTGTGGCCCCTATAACGCCATCCTGAAATGACCATAGCAGTTGAAAAGGACGTTAATACCAAACAAACCAAACCAAAGTTACAATATTTTGCACTTCATTATTCAGCTTTAACCCTGGAATGATGTCCCGGTTGTTGTCATTCCCCAGCAAGACTTAAATCTTGAATTAATGAAATTCTAAACTTTAATCTAATCCTGTCTTCATTCAACGCTTGTTGCAACCTCACAAGTAATTTGGCCATGAATCCACACTTGTATGTTAACATTCGCAATATTGTTCATTATGATTGTGACAGTTGCAATTTTGTTCTCAGTTAGGACTATTCTGATCGATTATTCCGACAGATACTCGTCGTGATACTGCCCCTCCATCCAGTGTAAATTTTAAATGAGAGCCAATAGAGGAATAATACAAATGCGGTAATTACATTGATATTATCGTAGGTTCTGAAAAGAATATGATAGTGACTTTGAAAAGAGAAAGGACCCTGGAAAAAAAATATAGCGACTTTAAATTTTATGTGTGGAGGGTGAAGAAAAAGAGGATCCGACTACGATGGAAGAGAGCGTGCAAGCGAACTCTCATCGATTTCTCGAAATTTCCATGTGAAGGTTGTGGAGTTTGTGTTTGGATCGATTTCGCCTTCTCCTCTCTCTCTCTTTCTCTCTCTCTCTCTTGCACACATACACACACTCAGGGTTCAGAAAAGCATTCACAGAATTCGAAGAGCGCGAACGATTGAGATGTCGCGTTTTTAACTGGCTTTTGTTGCCTTAGTTTCGTAACCTTTGTACAACAAGACTTGAAGGAAATTAAGTAGAACACGCGCTTATTCAGAATTAATGCGGAGATTAGAAAAGGCGAGCTTTGTTATTGGGGAAGTTCGACACAAGTGCGTTTTCGTGTTGCGCTAACCCTTTTCCCCACCTCTTTTGAAAGTGTCCGTCGAGGCAATTCCTCGTCTGGGTGAGTTGTTGAGAATGCGGCGACCCCTCGGTAGCGACCCCTCCCTCCTTCTTTCTTTCTTTTTTCTCAGTTTTTTTTTGTTCTAACACAGTCGCCATCTTCAACTTCTCTCCCGAACCTTCTTGCAAACTTTTTTCGCTCCCCTTCCTTCCTTCCTTCTTGTGCCGATTTTTCCCAAGAGTTTGGGCTGCGATGAGAGTTTTAGTCGAGTGCGTAGAAGCGGCCATATTGAGTTAATTACACCGCGCGCAGGTGATGTCAATTATAGACAATCTTAGTTGGCGTCAGAATGTCGGGTAGCGTCATTGCGTCCTTCTCCATTGGCTGGTCGAGCGAGGTCAGGCACCGGTCGTCATGGCAACGGCGCTACCTCATCCTCGACGGCCATCTCTCTCCGCTCTCTCTCATCTTAACACAATAGCGGCGCGTGGTGGTGGCGGCAGCCACTCTTGGGGGCCCCAATCAAAAGCGACTTTTGCACCCTCCGTGGCCAAGATAGCGTTGCTCCATTGTCTCTCCTCCCCTCCCTTTTCCTCTCTTTTCTTCGAAATGTTCTTTTCATTTTTAATTTTTGTTTTGTAACGGAAGTCGCTTTTTTCCCTTTCGGAACCTCTGATTCACCTCCGTTTTCAAACATCATAGACACATATGCGCAGAGTAAAAAAGTAGCAACGAACAAGCCCATACAGGTCTCTTCAAATTCTGGATTTTTTGAATTTCATACTAAAAAACTATTTTCCCCAAACACATAGAAACAATTTTCGAAAAAGAAAGAAAGCCGATTATCATAGTTGGAGATTTTGAAGTGAGTTACTTAGTAAAGCGTAATTACGGCGTAATCTACTCTTTAATAGACTATCTAACATTCATTCGGGTTTTTATGAAGAACTACTGAATAGGGTTCCTAAAAAAATCAATAATTTTATAAAATTTAATTATTTAAAAGCTCAAAAAAATCAGTTTTAAAAATCAAAAATTTTGGACTTCCGAGAGTTATCATGCACATAAGAGTACAGAAAAGGTACAGAAAACACATTGGCTTGATGGGACTTGCAGGAAATGCCATAACACAGATGAAACCATCCAGTACATCTTATCGGGAACCCATCTTATCAGGTTGAAAATTTTTAGCATTTACATAATCAGGTCGACAGCATCATGCATCAGAATCTAACTAAGATACACAAACTTAGTGACGTAGACAAATTATACAAAAATATGTAACCCTGACACCGTCCTAGAGAATTCAAGAGACATAAATTATATTTTGACAGAATTATAATAACTGGCAAGATTATTCATCCTAACAGATATACTCATAGATCTGCAAAGCAAAGTGACCCATATAATTGTTATTTCCATTCTCAATACGCATAAAAAATCAATCAATACCTCAGACTTTTGGGGAGCCAAAAAGTACATATTAGAGAGTTAGATTTTTTTCGTTGCGAGAAATTGTTCGTACGGAAACGAAACATTTTACGTCACTTCCATTAATTGTTTTTTCGTAAAGCACGAGCATAGATATATAGAGAAAAACCATTCGTTGTTTAGAGATGTACGCATCCATGCATATTTACATATAAAGAATGAATGGTTTTCGTACGACGGAACCATCTCTTCTATACATCCATGCTCGTGCGTTACGAAAAAAATTTAACGGAAGTGACGTATAATTTCTCGTTTTCGTAAGAAAAATTTCTCGCAATGAAAAACAACTAACTCCCTGTTGTTCCTATCTTGCTGTCATTGGGGTTATTCCGCATTCATTAAATAAAAACCTGTCAATATTAAATATAAACCCATACCTATACAATGCCTACAGAAAGCCGTAACCATAAGTATTGTTGTCAAGGAATATTAACAATCGAACTCTAAAATTTAATTGGACATGCCCAGTTTTTCTTTCGTTGGACAGACTATAGCGTTAAAGATGCCGTATTAAAAAGGAAAAATAAATAAAAATTAAAAAAATTTGTGAGTAATTATTTATTCAAATAATAATAAGTTAATATAAGAAATGAGTTGGAATAACAAATGAAAACGGTGTAAACATAACTAACAGAAATAAAAAAAATATAACAAAAACGCTTTAAGCATACACTTATATTTTAAAAGGTGCACTAAAAAATAAAAAAATATTTTTTTTGGTGTCTCTAATTTAAATATGAATTCATAAAATTAAAAAAAGTTAAATTGTGGCGGCGCGTTTCTTCTTTTTTTTATTATGTAGTATACAATTTAATTTTTAAAATTTAATATGGAAGCGCATTCGTCGAGTTCGGCCGCAATTTGCTGAATCGTTATCCTGGTGTCTTCTAATGATAATGCGAGGCCGCACATCGCTACAAAGGTAAAGCACTTCCTCGCGCGAAAACAGATTCCAGAACTTTACCATCCTGCGTATTCTCCAAACCTGTCACCGACAAACTTCTTCCTGTTTCCTTCTCAACAATGAACGGACACATTTTTCTCGATATTCCGGATATTCAAACGGCGCTGACGAGAGAATTTCAGTTTTTAACCCATGTTTTTGCTCAACTACAATATTGTTGTATGTGAATAGGTGGCCCACTCCCCTAGTCGGGCTGTAAATTAAATCTGAAGAGGTGGCCCACTCCTGTACCTGGAATGTAAATTAAATTAAAATCAGTTTTAACCCTTTTTTAAGAATTCGAATTCTGAAAATTTTTATACGGGATTGTATTGTCACCGTAAATGAACCAATGTGCCATATTTTGTGACGTTTGGACAACGGGAAGTGTATGAAAAATTGATTGCAAAATTTGAACTAAACTAAGAAACAAACGTGTGAAGTTAAACATGTAAAAGTGTATAATAAATGCTCGCTTTGGAAAACTTGTTAAACATTTCCAGCGAAATCCACGATACCATTTTTGCCATTGTTTCTTATTCTCAACAATTGACCAAAAAATTCATATTAGACATTGACCTTTTTCAAAATTCTGAAATTACTAAAATGCACATCTTCATCTTATATATAATATGTAAATCCTCCTGCTCCGTGCCCGTTTCCATAGTGACGAGCAACAATACAACCTTTATTGTTTTCAACAAATGAAGAAATACTGATTGTTGAAATTTAAAAATCGCAGCCGACGAAAATGACTATTAAAGAAGTCTTTCTTTTTCGTAGGCTACGGTTCAAAAATATATTATCAAAGATTTAATGATATACATCTATTGACATTTAAAAATAGCATATTAAAATAAATAAATAAATCAAATTAAAAACTAAGTAAGTAATTTAGCTATTCTAAATTACGAAATTCATTACATGTATACGATTCTTATTTTTTAATTTTAATAAAAAATAATGACATTCAAATTAAATTATGAAACTGATTAACAATTCAAGCCACAACTAGGTAACATTAGTTTCTTACATTTTATGATATTCGTTATACGTGCATAGTAATAATTTTTCAGTTGAATAAAAAGGAAAAGTCATAAAATACAAAAAAAAAAAAATCCAATCGAATAAAATCAAAAGCAAATAACGTTATTTTTTCTCATTTTATAATATTCATTAAATGTGTATAATTAATTTTTTTAGTTTTAAAATATAGTGGTCGTGCAATAAGCCTCCACAACAGTCTGCCGAGGAAATTGAGCAATGAGGGAGGTAAAAAAGAAACCGATGAGTCATTTTCACTGAAGAGCAAGATTTACATATAACAGTTGAGATGTGTTTTTGTGTTAGGTTATAACTGTCAAATTGACAGCAGTGACTTTATCACATTGTAACAGGACACATTGTGTTCAAACTTAGAGCGACTTTTTTACTATTGGCAAAACTGTCAATTATCGCAGTCCTTTCAATTACCACAGTTCTGTCACAGATCAATTTTTTTTTAAATAAGATCGAACTTACAGTTTACGCTGTTGCAGTAACAGTCGTGCGCCGGGCTTTGGAATAAAATCAAAAGCAAGCTGTGTCTGACGCGAACTGTGGTGATCCGTTGTAACAAACTTGAGCTAGGAAAGAAAGCCAAGCCGTCTTTTTTCAAATCCATCTTTGTCCCCATTCTCATCTATGGTCATGAGTCTTGGGTAATGATCCAAAAGAGTGCCGAAATGAGATCCTGGGAAGTTTGGCAGGTGTTCCCTACTGGATAGAGTATTCAGCATCACTATAAGGCAGTCTGTAGGTGTTGAACCGCTACTTCTTCGCATTGAGAGGGCTCGGTTCCTTTGGGATCGCCACATTTACGGATGCCGCAACTGTCTTCCTAGATAGTTGCTATTTTCCAAGTCGGTGGTCACATAAGAGACCAAGAAGTCTGCCTAGAACTACAAAAAAGGTGGCTAGATTACATAGAGCATCTGGGTTTGAGTCGCTCGGGTATTACCATTCGGTATTACGGAAAATTTCGGGGTTCGGGCCCCCCCCCCCCCGCGACCTTAACGGATAAGCAGGTTTGTAAACTGAAAGTAAGAAAACATTTTCAGCTTCGCTTTCTTACTGACAGCGACTTATTTAATATTGGCAGTCCTGTCAATTATCACAGTCCTATCAGACGAAATTTTATAATTAAAATCGAATTTACAGATTCACCTGTTGTGGCACCGTCGTATAACAGGCTTTATTACTAGTAAGTTATAATTAGCTACACTTTAAGCTGTCTCCTAAATATTTGTGTGCCCGAATCCGAAAAAACGCCAACTAGACATACAGGGGATTGAAAATTAAGCTTAGGGGATTAAGATTTTTATGTAGGGAAAAGAAAATGAGAGCTAAAATAAATTAATAAATATATAATGTTTGGATCTATTGCAAGGTAAATTACAGTTTAATTACAATTTATTAAGCATGGTATAACTTTTTTCCAATTTATAAATAACATATATTATGAAAATAGGAAAGATTTAAAACTTAAATATAATCGTGTTGTCTGTGCGTATTTGTATTTTCGTTTGAACTTGACTTTTCGAATGCTTACTGGTAATAATAATAATAATAATAATAATAATAATAATAATAATAATAATA